>VWYH01002090.1:34450-90966 GCA_013399365.1 Pampusana beccarii
AAAAAAAAAAAAAAAAAAAAAAAAAAAAAAAAAGAAAAATATTGCACATGTATAGTGTGTTTTTTACATCAATGTGCATCAACATAGGCATGTATCAGAAATTACCTAAGTAGTGGTTTGGTTTTTTTTAATTTATAAGGAAAATCAGATGTGCAGTCTGTCTACATTTTGGGCTGAGCATGGAAAAAAAAGATTTCCCTGTCTTTTTAATATATATTGTTAGAGAAATGATTCAACAAAAAAATTATCACTCTGAATCAATCTGAAAATAAAAGTAATTTGCTATCGCATCAAATATTTTTCTCCCTTAAAAAGCTGAATAAGAATTCAATTAAAGAATGTATGAAATATTTTGTAAAGATTAGCATTATAATAAAAAGACACATATTTGGTTGCAAAGGCTTTTCTTAATAAAATAATTTGACACATTCCAGTGTTAATATCATGGTAGGTTTTCATAGACTTAAACAGGAGTGTAACATGCTTCAGAATATGTAGGATACTTTACATACATGATGCACTCAGTATCTTAGAAGTCTGTCTTGTTAGAATGAGAAATCAGCTGGAAACATGCAGGAACCTCATTAAATGGTTTTCTGAAGAGAGAAGTAAAAAATACACATTAAAAGAATATGACCAAACTGAAGAAAGGATACAGAAAAAGGAAGACACCTTTTGGCTCTTAAAACATAGGCAGGAACATGAAATGACCCTATTTTTCCTCAGTTGGACAAGTTACTTTTTAAATCTACAAATACGTTTTCAATATATATGTTAGTAGAGACACAGCAGATTTTCTGACTGCTGCATTCATAATCTCTGTCCCTCTCTCTTTACAGACTAATCTTCCAAGCATCGTATGTTTTACTTTTCTTAAGTACTCTGTATTTAAACACTCTGTTCTTAAGTGTTCTGTACTAAGTTCTACCAACGGGACTTAGGAACCCTAAATTAATCCATAAAATTACTGAAATAGAAAGCCTTATCTTTGACGAGTCTTTTTGTGCCAGAATTGTACATGAAGGTGGATTGTAAACATTTATTTAATGTTTCACAGCTTTATACTTTGAGGGTTTCATGTATGCAATTAAATTATTTCAGCTGTTTTCAGAATAGAATTAAGACATTTTCAGATCAAATTATGAACATCCAAAGGGACTCCAGTACCTAGACCAGACAATGTCAGAACAGCGCATGATTATCTTTGGAAAATTAAAGAAAATAGTTATCAAGACAGTAGGAAAACAAACAGTTATTATCTACAAAGAGGAACAAAAGAGAAGACAGATGATAAAATAGTAAATCTATCCTCATTTCCTGGAAAATTATTGAAAAAATATATTTAAAGTACCAGTGAGTATCCAAATGAAAGCAAGGAAATGAGAAAAGCATATAATTAACTCTGTTGACTTTATGCCTTGTGATATTCGTGGTATTTGTGAAATCAAGGAAAAGAAGTGGGTACTGCACAGAATTACAAGCTGATGGTACAAACCTGGGTGTAAAACAGAATCCAGAGAATAACTACCAGTGCTTCACTTTTGGGCATGCACTTTTTCATTGGGTACCTTAAACGCCTGTCTGACTCAAACAGAATTTAATATTTTCACTAGTGATCTTTAGGTTCAGTAGTTGTATTTGTCAATGCGAGTAGGATAGGAGGGGAAATGTAATGTTGTGAAGAATCCTATTTTTGAGAATTGACTTAAGAAAAATGTGTTTAAATTAAGAAGTCAGGTGTGGAAAATACCTAGAAAGGAATAAGAAATTGTACCTCTGCATGATAGAGTATGTAGTATTGCTAGCTATCAACATTTTAGAACAGGATCTTGGTGTTATATTTCTGAATATATATGATTTGTGCCATGTTGCATAAATAGTAAATATGTTATCACATGGCAACATTGTCTAAACTCTGAAAGTCAAATTCGTTCACCTATTCTTAAGTGTCTACAATGACAACATCTACTTCTGTAAAAGTAATCCTAGACTCCTTTAGTCATTGTAGGCTTCTTCAGAGAATCTCCAAGACAACAACCTCTGCAGATACTTGCTTCTTTTTAGTTTCTACAAAGGTCATATAAGCAAATCAGCTTGGATTCAGATGACTACGTTTTAGACACTATGTTTTGCTTTGTGCTTATCTTCAGCCATGAAACAATTCCTTTACTCTGTTTGGTGTTGGCATGACCTTTATTTGGTACTAAATTCAATAAGAAATTCCAAAGGACAGAAATAAGCATTATGAGAGGTCCAGAAAACAACCTACAAGTAAAGATTGAAATTATTTGAACTGTTTCCTCTATAGAACAGGATAAAATTATAATAGATAGTATTTGCAAACACAAGAGACTACTTTAAGAGAAGGAGAATGAACTTTCAACATGGAGAGGTGGATTGGACAAGAAATATGGAATTTAAATTGAATAACATTATATTATACAAAAAGGAAAACTTGCAGTCATGAGAATAATACAATACTGGAACAGACAGCTGGGGGAAATGGTAGAATCTGCTGAACAATGGATTAACAAAAAACAGATGAGATAATGTCTGCCAAAAATAACGTGGACTGTATTTGGTAATGCAGGTAGACTTAATATCATTTTTAGATCCTATGCAGTCCTTTTTTTTTTGAGATTTCCAAAACTGCAACTACTACCTAGCGCTGGTATGGATAATGAAGGTTTGATAGTGATAGCTGTCTTCTGCCTCTACTCTTGAAGGGACAGCTCCCAAGTACCCAGTTAAGCTAAACTTGATTGCCAGACTAGCATATGACAGCATATGTGGAGCCAGAAATACCTGATAGGACGAAATAATAAAGAGTTAGTTAAAGTACTGAAAAGGTAAACATGACTTCTTGTTGAAAACATTTTGTATTGCTATAGACAGGTCTAAACCAAATAAGGAAATGATACATAAAGTTTTATATGCAAAAGATAATTATCTAGCAATACAGTACTAACTTGCTATTTTCTTTGCTGAAAGAAAATCACAGGTAGTGAAACAGAAATAAGAAAGCTACAAAAAGAGTTCTGAAAGCATTTCTTTCTTACACAGTAAGTTGAACAAGCAACAAATGAGGTCAGAAGGGCCAAATAATTGAAAATGAGTCTACTGTTGTAAGATAAACAAGGTTAAAGTTGGAAAGCACATAGGATACCATTATTATAATATCATTAAGTTTGAAATGCTGATGGGGTTCTGTAGAGAGGTCAGCAAACACAACAATATTGCACTGTGAGAAAAGCTGACTTGGAGGAAATGCGAAACGAGTTGAATAAAAATGTCTGAAATTCAATAATTCATGAAAAATCAAGAGTGGAAAAAGGAGAATCTATTCTTGGTAGGTCACATCAGAAAAAAAGAAAAAAAAGAGCCATGTAAGCATAAATAAATGCATAAAGTTAAAAGAGCAGCAAAAACAATGTGGTCAAACCAGGAGGTTTAAGTCCCTCTGTGACTGAGAAGTGTGTAAGAGAGAAAGAAATCACAAAACATTTCAAGGAGTTTTAGAAGCTTTAATGATAGTGAAAAAAATAGAGTAAGAAGAAATTACAAAAGTGATCTTCAAGATATAGCAGAAGAAATAGCAAGTATTCTTTAAACATGCAAGTACAAATTCTAGTTCATTAGAATGACTGTAAATTCAGAATAATGTTGCTGAAGTCAATATACTTACTTCAGATTAACACAGCCATTTTATTCAGCAGTCAGCCCAGAAAGACTGCTGAGCAGATCCTAAACTGCCATGTGCAGTGCTGTCTTGTATTTGGAACCACTCTGGTTCTTCTGCTCTATCTCTTAATTGGCACGAACCACTCAAAAACTACAGTAAGAAACGCTGTCCACTTTGGTGCCTTGCAGTGTAATAGAGACAACAAGGAGGCCCAGGCCTTGCAGAGTAATGGGGTGGACAAGGAGACCTTGTGATTACCTCGTTGCATAAAACAATATGTTCACTTATTACAATTGCGCTAAATGTCTGGTGCTGTATGGAGTGTCCATGTCCATGTTATTGGCAGTGGAGGGCTGCAGGGTGGCATCTGTGAGGAGTGGCCAGGATTGCTCCATGCCAGACACAGCTGGTTCTAGATGGCTCCAACTGACCCACTGCAGGGCACAGCTGAGCCCAGCAGTAAAGATCATAGGGCCTCTGAGAAAACACATTTAAGAAAAGAGCGAAATCACTGTCAGAGCAGAGGGAAAGCAAGGTCTCTCCTTCTGAAGAGACTGTGGCTGAGATAGGGACCCAACCCCCAAGGACAAGAATTCCTTTTACCAAAGGAAACACTGGAAGCAGAAGTCAATGAGTCCTTGTCAGCAATAAACTCTCAGGGAAAAGGAGGAGCAAGGGTGGGGGACTTTTGTGGTTATAGATTCTGTCTTCCCAAACAACAGTTATGCGTACTGAGGCCTAGCTTCCCAGGACACCTGCCTGCTGATCGGAAGCAGTGAATGAATTTCTCTTTTTACTTTGTTGTTATTGGTGAGTACAGTGACTTACAAGGTGGAATATTCCTTTGGTCAGACCAGGTCAGCTGTCCTGGCTTTGTCCTCCCCCAATTTTTTGCTCATCCACAGCCTACTTACTGTGGTAGGGAGGAAGAATGAGAAACAGAAAAGACCTCGTTGCTGTGCAAGCACTGTTTAACAATTATTAAAACACTGATGTGCTACCGTAAATCATAAATCTAAAATGTGGCATCATGCTGGCTGCTATGAAGAAAATTAACCTCATCCCTGCTAGACCCAATATGGGTGCTTGTTTTTTTCTCCATTGGTCAAAGGGACTAAGCAGATCACTTTCAGTGCAATCGTTTCCCCTCTATTGCAAGCAGCATTCAGTATATTGTGTCTTTTTCTGAGAATTTGTGCATAAGGCATCTTCCCTTCCTAACAGAGAATACTGTCAATGCAAGGCTGAGGCATTCAAGTGCTGATCTCAGAGGTTCCTCTTTGTTCTCAGGGGAAAAAAAAAAACAAACAAGACAAACATAATCTGTGCACAAGCATGGGAGGGTATGAGTATTGATTTTTCTTCTCTTCAGTCTTCTTCACATCTTTATGAAGCTTCACATAAAATGACTGTCACTTTGCATTTAACTTTTAATTGTCAACATTTTTTCAAACTATTTCAAGAAATAAGGTTAATGTAGAAAGTAAGAAATTATGATAGGATATGGTGGTTTAGCAATATTACTAGCATTACAAACTCAGTTATTACTAAAACATTGGAAATTGCAAATTTCTTGTTCACTAAGATGTGAACAATTATATTTTTTTCTTCTCATTTTTGTTAATCATCTAGACACTAAGAATAGTCTCATTCTTAAACACAACTATAGTGGATTTCATACAGACAGAGGCAAAGTTATCAACTTTTTCTAAATGAGAAACTAATAAACTGAGCTCATATAGAGAACCATGCAAAGCTGAAGCGGGTAAAATATATTTCAGTCTCTCTGGGTTGCACTGTTTCACATTCAAGTTGTTTTCCAGAGTATCAGTCTGACACTGTTCTTCATGTCTGAACAAGACACAGTCTTGTGCTGTTACCAACAGGTTTACAAGCATACAGGTTTGGAGTGTTTTCAGCTCTGTGACTTAACATAGTCTGACGTAATTTATATTTTGCCCATAAAACAGAGACAGTGGCAAATAAGGAAATGGTCAGGATACAAAGGAACACAAAGCTTTAGACTATCATTTCATTTTACTCTGAAGGATCCTTGATCTGCTCCCATTCCGTATCCACCAAAAAATAAATGGCAAAAATCTGGACTACAACTTGCTCATTTATTCCCTGATATATAGCGAATTCCGGTATTCTGTTCAGCAACTCAAATACTGAATGTTTACTATACTTAGAGATCACAGATATAAATATGTACAACAGAAGGTACTTTTCAGATTAATTGTGTGTCAGTCAAGGAAATATAAAGCATAGTTGCATCAGGGATCTACCCGTCTTACCGCTCTATAGTGCTACTGATATTGTCGCATAATACAGAGCAGTGATACCTGACATTTGCATTTTAACCTTTCAAAGGCTAAATTGTCAATCAAGAAGTGCATCTGTTGAAGAAATGCTTATCACAGCAGTAAACACAAAATATGAAGTCTGTCATTTCTTTGAATTTAACATTCTTAAATCTCTAGAGAGTAGTCAAAGACCAGAAGCACCAGAGCTGATGACTAAAGATTGTTTAAGTAATAAACCCCAGAAAAATAGTATTTTCAGTATTATGTTTACACTCAGCGCAATCTAGGAACTCAAAGTTGGTTAAAAGTAGAAGCAGTTTAGGATAACCACATATCTGTTGTCTTAGAATCAGGACATTTTGTTTTCTTTAAAATTTCCTTATTTTACTTTTGATTCATGAATGTGGTATTTTTACTCAGAATTTCTTTCATTTGCTTTGGGTGTTCACAGAATCACAGAATCACAGAATGTTAGGGATTGGAAGGGACCTCAAAAGATCATCTAGTCCAATCCCCCTGCCGAAGCAGGACACCTAGATGAGGTTACTGCTTTGTTTTTAGCTAACAAGGTCCCTAAGAAAATACGAAGCCAGGGAATTTATAAGACATTTGGAAACACAAATTGCTACTTCAGATTTTTAAAGGGAATATTAGATAAAAGCAAAAAGTTTAGGTTGAAAACTTTTCAAAAAATTATTAATAAAGTTTTTTTTTACCTTCATATTCATTAGGATGCTTATTTTATTCATTTCTTTGTCTTCCCTTGCTTGTTGATTTGTCTTCTCCACCTTTTTACACTTAGTTTATTTTCTTTTTTTGCCATCTGTTTCTTGTTGTTGTTGCTTCTTAAAAAGTATTTTATCACCCAGGAAACTCAAGCATTATAATGCCTTGGCCAGCTATAATACAAGTTTCAACATATTTTGTGCCAATTGCTCTCTACTAACAGAACACCAATTAACAGAGAAGTCTATGCTGCTTGTCTCATTCTTTTAAGGGTAGCCATACGATTACCCTCAGCAAGAAAATTATGATTATGAACATATGGTGAAACAATTTAATATCTTACTTATTTCAAAGTCTTCCTTATTACAGCTATTATTAACTCCTGCTGGATGATGAAGCAATAAATTGTTTTACCATGTAGAATTCATGGTCTTGTAATTGATCTTTTCATGTGTTTTCAGATAAAACTGTGTAATACTTTCTAACTAAAAGTAAATGAGTAGATAAATTACTAATGTTCTTGAGAGAGCATAGCTGGAGAAAATTGCATTTAGATAATATTACTTACCATTTTTCCCCACCTTTCCACTTCTTTCCATTGCTTATAAGGGTAAAATAAAGAGAAATACACATTTTGGAGTGAAAATGTTAAAGAACTATTGTGGGTTAGACTTTTTTTCTATTTCCATCCACGTGACATAATGAAAAAATGTCTTTTTTGTTAGTATTTTAGAAAGATGACAATACAGTGCATTGAACAGGTATATTTCAAAGAACAATGAGATCTGAACTCAGTTTTTGTGTATTTCATTGATCCACCTGGATAAGTATTTTTAGCAAAACATTGCCCCTTGGACTTCAGTGTCCAGCATAATAAATTGGTTGCACTTTCTGACCCCTGTGCACATTTAGATATTTATATATGCAGAGTGTTAAATAAGCACTAAATGCCGCAACGAATTTTTGGTTTGGTATAGTATTGTGGAGGATTAATCTTTTATTCTACCTGAAACAATACATTTGTAGCCTGAGACCTGGAAGAATACTTCTTCACAACATTACCAGTGGAGGTGCTGTACTCTGTAAGGTACTTCATTTCTTTACCCATTCAAGTTGTAAATGTATTGTAGAAACAACAAAACTATGAAAGAGGTTGAAAGGAGTCCCAGCCCAAATGTATGTACATAAGTGCATGTAACCTGGGAAACAGACAGAGTAGACAATTTAATCCAACTGCTTGACCTCTTCAGGGCTTTTCAAAAATTTTGGGAGTGTTCCCTCTATGTGAAGTAGCAGCTCAGGCACAGTGAGCTGTCGTGTGGGGTGTATGACAGGCTGGGTGAGAGCCAGTAAAGGAACTTTAGAAAGATGGCAGGTCTTTCAGGACAGCATCATTCAAGCGTACAAAAAGTTAATCTCCATATTCAGGAAGATCATAGAATCATACAGTCATTTTTGTTGGAAAAGACCTTTAAAATCCTCAGGTCCAGCCATTAACATAGCACTGTCAAGTCCACCTCTAAAACATGTCACTAACCACACCATCTTACGTGTCTTTCTAACACCTCCAGGGATGGTGTCTCAACCGTTTCCCTGGGCAACCTGTTCGAAAGCCTGACAACCGTTTCAGTGAATAAATTTTTCCTAATATCCAATATAAGCTTCCCCCAGTGCAACTGAAGGCCATTCACTCGCTACTTAGGAGAAGAGATTGATAGCCACCTTGCTACAACCTCCTTTCAGGTAGTTGTAGAGAGTGATAAGGTCCTGCATCAGCCTCCTTTTCTCCAGAACAACCAACCCCAGCTCCCGCAGCCGCTCCTCATAAGACTTGTTCTCCAGACCCTTCACCAGCTCCATTGCCCTTCCCTGAACTCTCTCCAGCACCTCAATGTCTTTCCTGTAGTGAGGGGCCTAAAACTGAACACAGTATTCAAGGTACAGCCTCACCAGTGCCAAGTACAGTGGGATGATCACTTCCCTGGTCCTGCTGGCCAAGCTGGTTTTGATACAAGCCAGGATGCTGTTGGCCTTCTTGGCCACCTGGGCATACTGCTGGCTCATATTCAGCCGGCTATCAAACAAGGCCCCCATGTTCTTTTCCAACAGGCAGCTTTCCAGCCACTCTTCCCTGAGCCGGTAGTGCTGCATGGAGTTGTTGTGACTCAAGTGCAGGACCTGGCACCTGGCCTAGCTGAACCTCCCAAAATTGGCCTTGGCCCATCAATCCAGCCTGTCCAGATCCCTCTCTTCCTATCCTCCAGCAGGTCAATATTCCCACCCACCTTGTTGTTGTCTGCAAACTTGCTGAGGATGCACTTGATCCCCTCATTCAGATCATTGATAAAGAGATTAAACAGAACTGGCCCCAATACTGACCCATGGGTAACACCACTCGTTACTCGTTGCCAACTGGATTTGACTCCATTTACCACAGGTCTTCAGGCCCAGCCATCCAGGAAGTTTTTTACTCAGCAAAGAGTACACCCACGCAAGCCAGGCTTTTATAAGTCTTACAAATTTGAGGACCACATTGTGTATTTCAGAGAAGAAAAAAAGACTTGCACGCTTTTTCTCATCTATTCAATAGAGTGTTTTGAAGAATCTGGAACATCTAAGGGTAAGATTATAAGAGTGGTTTCCAGAAAGAAGTATGGGGAAACACTGTAAGGACTCACCAGTCACTATTAAAAGAGGAAAGGAAAAAAAAAAGACGGCATTGCTGTTACAACAGAAATTTTATTGTTGCAACTATGAATTGTAAAGGTTACTGATTTGTTTTTGTTATTGGTCTACACAGAGGAAAATATTTCTTTGTGGCTTTTCTCAGAGTATAGTTGTAATTTAGAATTATTTAGTGCCTATGACGTCTTACAGCTGATTCCAGAAACTTTTATTGTTCCTGCCTTAATGTTGTGATCAGTAGATTCCAAACTATTCAGATTTGCTTTGTTTTATGCTAAAGACTTACTTTCACTGAAGATCTGAGCTAGGTTTAACCTCTTAATTGGATTTTTCAAATAGAATGGTAATGCCTTCTGAATGTGAAGAACCTGTTTATTGTAATACATTGTTGTCAATCACAACAAACAATCCTAAAATAACCCATAGGCTTAAGTACTGTTGAATATGTCTTGTGCTTTCGTTGTTACATGAACAGATGTCACTGTCATGTAGCAATAACTGAGATAAATCAATCCTGCCTGTGCTATCCCACAGCAGCCTCAAAAAAAAAAAAAAAAAAAAAAAAAAAAAAAAAAAAAAAATTAATAGCTGTAGCCATACAAACTCTTTGAAGAGTCAGAAACCACCCATGGGTTCATCAGTCACAGGACATACAAATCCAGTTTCAGCTCTGGTCAATAATTCTTGGCAATTGATTTCTGGAAACATTCTGTCCATATCATATGAATATACTCCTATCTAACATAATCTTTTCACACTATGTCTAAATAGTAGTCTGTCAGGGAAAATACAGGTATTTCACTTCAGATGAGAGAAATGCTCTCTTGAATTAAACATACTAACTGTGCTAATTGTCTACTAACTGTGTTTGAAAGCCATATAAAGGTACTGGCATTTTTAGTCTCTGCTGAAATAACTAGTTATAGATGCAACTCTTGTCTTGGTATTGTCCGTGTGTTTGAATTACTGTAACACATAACGGCATTTGAAGACTTCTTGAAAAATTCATGGAGTGATTGTATGCTTCTTACTTGTTAGGAAGAACAATGATTTTGACACGTTCACCATTATTTGTGGTCATTTGCCTTTTCATTCCAACATTAAGCCAAAATGTTAACTTTAATATAGAAACTAATTAATAAGTTCTGGATGTCTCCTGTAATTTCAAAGCAGCTGCAATCAGCTGGAAGTCACAAAAATCATCGACATCCTTCAACTGCTTCTTGTGTTCCAAGTCATGATTCGGTTGCAGTTAAATCACTACTTGTCCATTTTTGGAATTTTTTAAGAAGAAATATCACTTAAATGCTTTCAGGTTTCTTTTTTTGCCTGACATAAAAAAAATATGAAATTTAGATATGATTATGTTTAGCAAATGTATTGTGTTAGGACAGAAATCACAAACACGTTAGAACGTACTTTAGAGTCTATAAATCTGTATGTCTAAAAATCAGTCATTCTTCACAATCTTTCAACAACATACTATTAAGATCAGTAGGAAACAAAAGTAACCAGAGTAACTCTATTGACATGTCTGAGGCAATGAAATAGGGATGACTGTGAGACATAAGATTAAAAAAAGAAAGTAAGCATAGGAAAAAGAAATAAGACAAGCTAGCATGGCTAAGTAATATAACATTATCTGAGTGAGAACTTTCATTAGTCACCAGAATAACTCAGCTACCTTACCTGTAGAAGATGAAATATAAATTTTTTGTCAACATCTTAATGAAACTGTGAAACTGAGAGTGACGTTTAGATCACTTAGTTTTACTTGCTCAGTGGAAAACATCGAAAAAAAAATGTTTTCTGCTGATTGTTTTTTTCAATTGAATGCAGATAGATTTTTTTCACAGATAATTTGGACCTTCCATATAAAATTTGAAAGTATTTTGCTTTTTAAATTCATGTCTGTATACTAAAATTACAGTGGGGTCTTCCAGAAAGTGTCACATTCAGCAAAATGTTGGGGTTGATTGTTTGTTTGGTTGTTGTTGTTGTTTTATCATCATTTTGGGGAAAAAAACAAACAAGCAAACAAAACCAACCAACCAATGTATTGAACTGAATATGTTTTCAAAAATCCCTGTGTTGCATATGATGCTGATATATTCACCCCAACAGAAATATGGAAACTTCATTTAATCTACTTTTAAAAAAAATTATTTTACTTGCCACATTTTATTTAACTCTCCAAAAGCAGTGATTCAGGTTATGGCTACAAATACTACTAAATTTACTATAATTATCTATGGGATGTGTGTTAAATCATTTAGCCCTACAACATTAACAGCTTATACTTTAAAACAGCTAAGAAAGAAATACCTACTATATACAACCATAACAAAAAATATGTGCTAAAATAATGATGTATATTGAAGTGCCCAAAGGGACAGAAGAATATGGAAATAAAAGAAGAAAAACCCAAAGCTCCATTTTTCCTTTAATTTTCCAGCTTTCAGAAGTTTAGAATTTAGATCCTGAGGTTTCTTTTTTTTTTTTTAATCACTATGATTTAGCTGTAGACTATGTCTGTATTTACTAATTTTAATGATATTTTTCTTTTCCACAATCAGACTAAATTAATATGTTTCACTATCCTCTTCTTAAATGGTATATTTTATTATCTTTGCGGCTTCAGTGTGGGTTTAAGATTTCCAGCAACAGGACTTTAATTCAGCTTTGACTTTTACCTTACAAAGTCACGAGTAGCAAGACAATCAGGATATTAATATGTTGCATACTCCTTACAGAGCTGCCACTGCATGTGCAAAGTTCACTGCAATGAAAAGGAAAATTTATCAGACCTTAAGAAGAGGATTATATGCCACCCTTGTGAAGTGGCATTATATTAGGTAAAATAAAAACTTTACAGTGCTCCCAGGCTCATCATGGAAACTGGCCAGCAAAAACCTTGCCATCAGAGGTTACCTGGTCAGTTCCATTGTATCTACATCAGGAATGCCCCTGTTACACTTTTCCATTGCTGGAATACATTATGTATAAAAAGTTGTTATTCCAAGGACCAACACTTTCTTTTGGTTTAGCCACACTTTTATTTTTTTCCAATTGTTTATTTCATTTCTTGTAGGTAAGTAGAATCTGTCATAGGGTATATACATTGTCTCAGAGTCTCCAATTTGTGGAAACAATACCTGTCTGATGTCTTAGATATCCTGTTTCTAGCTCATGCTAGAACTCCCAGGTCTTTTCCCACAAAGCTGCTTTCCAGTCAGATGAATGTTTTCTTCATGCATAAACAAAGGTGACACATTTTTATCTAGACACTTCTGACAGCAGCTACTTAAAACTGTAACACACTGATAACCACTGGACCATGATAGGACACTTTAAAAAGGGAGAAATAATGGCTATTTAGATTCTTTTCCAGTGAACCATCTACCAATCAAGCAGACGGCCTAGGACTTTGTCTCCTATAGATACAATCTTGGGTTCAAGTATATGAACTCTGACAATGACACAAGAAAGCAAATAAGAGTAAAACAAAATCGAGAAATGACTATAGGCCATTATGTTTTTCACAAAAGTTAAAAAATAAAAAGGGTAAAAACAATCTGCTCATGTGAAAGTGTTAGGTGACAAAGCACAACGGACAGTATTTCTCAAACATCTTGCAAAACTTTCTGCTAAATTATAATATCTCAATTACGGGAACATGATTACGGTATCATACATATCACTAGTAAAGAAATGCTGGCATATTTTACAGACCTGTTGGAGCAAATTGTTGAATGCAAAAATCAATCATTGATGAAAAATTAGTAATGCAGTTGATCTTTACGCATAGGAACACTTTGTTAAACTCACAGAAAGAAGATGAGAGAAATTCTGTGTTTCAGGTCTTTACACAAAATTGTTTGACAGGATTGGCTGTGAGGATGTTGGAGAGGAGGGAAGCAAACCCCTGTCTGCAGGCATTTTAACTTATGAAGAAACTTATTCATAAAAATAGACTTTGCTGCTGGGCAATACAAACCTGTAAATGCCTACATGTCCATGAGTTATGTTCATGCAGTCAGAAGACTAAAACCAGGCAGGTGTTATTACAGTGTAATAACTGCCAGGTGTTATTCAGTGTAGGAACAGAATCTTATAAGGGCTAAAAGGATTGTTAAGGTCTGCTACAGTGTCATGAGATTGCTGAAATACTTTATCATAAGTGAGCTACAGCTGTTATAAGGGGGAGGGGAGGGTGGTACAGCTGTTTTGGTTTCACTCCAGCAAATTCTAGTATTTACTATTTCAGAATATCACATACTTTTCCCTATTTTTTTAAAAAAATTATTTATTCCAGCAGGCAATCCAGCACATTTTCCATTCCTAAATGAGAGAAATATCATTCCTAGTCATAGAATAACTATATCCTTTTGAAAGAAATGAAATGGGGTAATTTCATGAGATCTTGGGAACTGAAGCTCTGAACAATTTGATGCAATGACTAGGTAACTGAAAGAACCATTCCAAAAACAAAATCAATTTTCTACAAAATAGCTATATGAAGTGGAGATATCAGACTAGTTCTCTAGGATCAGAGTAACTTACCTCTTGGCATGCATGAAGCACTGCCTTGCATTGTCTGTAGCCAGGATAAGAATTGCCTTTACACAAATGCTGCTGCAACGCACACACTTCAGACTAAAGTAATCACAAAAATATAGAAGAAATGCTATTACTGCCTGGAGGAGATGTAATCTTGTTTTCTTCCGTAAGGTCCAGAAGGCAGAGAAATAATGCAAAGCTCAAAATCCCTGAGAGGCAAGGTCAGAAATACTACAATATACTGAGACACAGAAGGAAGAATCTGCATGGGATATATCATACCTGAGTATACAGTGTTAGAGCAGCCAGTAACCTGATAACATGCTTTGGAGGGAATATTGGAAAAATATTTTAATAATGTTGCAATAAACTAATATTAGAAATACGACTGCTTGCTTGCTGCTTTCTTGTTATATATCATTCCTATGGGAGTGACTGTTGTTGGACTAACGGCGTAGTGAGCTTTGTTTGCAGCAGCCATTGCTGCATGGAACCTAATACATATACAATGGAAGTCTCTGTGAAACAACTCAATGTTAGGAAGACATATCTAAAATATTTTTAAATGAAACAATGCAGCCAGTAGCTCTATCAACCCAACGAGAAGGCTTTTCTGAGGATATATGTAATGTGTGTTTTTGTGGATAGACCGATCATTCAGACAAAAATTCAATTATCCTATCAGTTTGGCACCTTTTTATAAAAAAATAATCTTTTTAATAGCTTTATAGCTTTAAAACAGTTATTTGAAAATTCCATTGTGGATTAGTTTCATGAGAAACAAATAAAAGGCAGAAATATATTGACAATTTTTTTTTTGGTTGGATTGTCAGATGTACTAGGATGACCTAACAAAATTTTTGCATTGAAGAGGTTATAACCTCTAAGCAGCAGTACTTAAAATTATAACTTCACATACATTGTTGTGTCATAGGTCACTTTTAAAAGGATAATGAAACTTATCTATTTTTTGCTAATCAACATTTTTTTACAAATACAAGTATGAACATGTATCACTAGAGTTCTGACAAAGTTTATCATTCGTCATATATAAATATTTATTTCCTCATTTTTAAATAAATAAGGAAAGTGTTGAATAGACTTCCATTTTAACACATTTCATATATAATCTACTCCTCATTTTTTGAGCTTTTCTCATTTAATCAGCATTTTCAAAAATACTTTCTTCAATATTCAAGAATTTTGACACATCAAAAGAGCACATAGTGGGCTAACCTCAGCTAGCAAATTAACCATTGGTATTTAGAAGGTAAATGTAATTTTTCCTAACATTTGAAAAAACAGATTGTGCAGTCAATCTAGTTATGGCTCCACTGTCCAATATTTGAAGGTATGCTGAAAATGTAAAAAGGCAAAGCTATCATCTTAAATAAATGACTTAGATAACATGATCACATACTGAGTACTTTAGTTCTACATATTCAGAGGACTTCTTTGTTTTCAGTTCTTTATCCTTTTTAAAGATTTTCTTGATAAAGGCTTTTTCTATCTCATTTCCAGTATTTAACTACAGCATATGTGGACAGATCTTCATAGTAGGTATTGGCTAACTTCAATCACTACATGATAGTATTGCAATAGCACATTCAATTTGAACTGTTAGACTTAAATAAATATTTTTTAATTTTCCTTTTTTAGTTCTATACTTTATATATTGAAAATTAACACTAATTATGGTATGTATGTGCATACAAGTAGAAATTATAAAAAAGAGTAATTCTCAGTCTTTTTCTTGCTTTGGTGAACGTGTAAATGGGTATTAAGATGAACTGTTACTGCTCAAAGGCAATTCTAATACAATGTATTAATCAAAATATTGATAAGTAATGAATATTTGTTCATACTTCTTGTTACATCTTTAGCCACACACAGTGCCCATGCATTGTACGGACAAGAATACAGCAGCAACATTTGTTATTTTTTAATCATTTGCACACTGGTGAACAAAAAGGTTAAGGTATCCAAGGTATCTACATGCTACTACTAAATAATATTTCAAACTCTGCACTATTCTTTTTTCAGTCTTTGAAATCCAGATTTTACTTGCTATAATTTCCCTGTCCTTTCATTGATGATGAGGGTAGACAATCATTCTGACAGGGGTTTCTCTTAAGTGTCTGGAGTTTTGCACTAAGGAACCACCATCAAACGGCACAATTGCATGTGGCTGTATTAATGTGATGAAAAGGATTTATTTATAGGTGGGTTTTTTTGTCTGGTTTGGTGGGGGTTTTTTTTGTTTGGTTGGTTTGGTCTGGTTTTCCATTCAACTGTATTTGAGACATATGGAATCTGAGAGTTTAAACAAAGCTGTTTGCAAAACTTTTTATCATAATATATTTTCAAGCAGAGATGACCCTTTCTGGGCCATACACTCTTCATTGTTCTGTTGGATTCAGCTTTTCAAGGTGAGACAGGCAAAATGGTGAACATTCATTAATTTATTCCAAGTATAAACATGAAATATTTACAACCAGAATATTTTCAAAATTAAAAAGAGTTTTCTGCACAGTAAAACTGCCTTTAGTGACTGCCAAAATTATGTTGCAGTAATAAGAGAAAACTAACAAGATAATATCTCTTTCCTCTTGATAACAAAAGTCTAATTCAACATTATGTCTCTCCTTATAATTTAACCAAGATATGCAACTTATTTTTTGCTGGCAGTGATGAAAAGATAATATGCTTCGTAACTCTGGGGTAAAGAAGGTGTGAGCAGAGTACAAGTCTCAATGTGTACCATCTGCAATGGAGGCAGGTTCTACATTAGGAGTAGAAGACAGAAAATGATGTTTAGCCAGTGACCTCTGTAGGAATCTAGCTACAGTTGGAAGTTGCCGGTTATATGCTCAAAGCTACGCAACTTCAAAACTGAGCAGAAAGGCACCCTGACCTATGATAAATGTAGTCATTTTATTAAAAAAAAAAAAATCCCCAAACACGGTTTCTTCCTTTTTTTTGACTTGTGTTTGAAGCTCAAGAGTAGAATAACTTTAAGAAATTCTCACGGGCTTTGAAAGAAATGAAAAAATGAAGCCTTAAAATTTTGTTTGAGATATAAGAATTTAATTGTGGGTTTCATACATAGAACTTTTTTTCCTCTAAATCAGACATACTTAGTCACCATTACTTATCAATTAGAAAGAAAAAATAAACTATGGTATTTTTCCAAAATTAAGTTATTTTTATTGCAAGTTTGTTTTCATTATTAATCATCTGTAAGGGTAAAATATAATAGTAATATAATGTAATTTTCTATCCTAAAAGTTATCTGCCTATACTATACATTTTCTATCAGATAGAAAATTACAACGTGTGCTAATTAATTTTTTTCATTAATTCTTGTAAGTTGCTGTAGGGAATAAGAAACTTTTCCAAAGGTCTTAACCAAATGATTCAGAAAACAGGTGGAAAAATAATATGGAAAACACAAGTAGTTTCTGTGAGACTGCTTTTTGTGATTATTTCCCTGAACAGTTATTTATTATAGCTTGGAATCCAGTCAAGTTAAAGGAATCATGGGGTAAAAAATGAGTAGTTTATGAAATTCCATCACATTGATTCTATCGATGAAAGAACATAAGCTTCACCTCTCAGTTTCTCCTGGAATAATCCTATTATTGTCTTAATAGTTTTATGTGATTATTCTAAACCAGTTCCAGTAAAAGTCACATGTCAGTTGGCCCAGCCTAATTTCAAACTTAATAAAAATTTCTTATTTTAAGACTCAGGTTTCTACTGATCATATTTTTGAACATATTTAAGCATTTGAGTAAAATTAATCTATACCTGATATCTGGTTTAATACTTTTGACAAACTGTGGTAAAAGTGGTTTGCTTTTTTCTAGCATAGAGAAAAAATAAATTACATTATCTTGTGTGTAGGAGTAAAAAAAAAAAAAAAAGTTGGCATTGTTTCTATTTAGGTCTAGTTTCTGACTTCACTTCCGTGTAGCTTCCTTCCAATAATATCACCTTTGCTGTCCTTCTCCAAATGTACACAGATTAGGTAAATAAGTAATCACTTGGAAAATTCCAATAAATATATCCATTCAGGAGAGACTTCTTAGATGTCAGAAATTACAATCTCTGAGTTTTACCTCAGTTAATTTTTCCAGCCTTGTATTTCAGATCGAAGTGTGTAAATATCTTCCCCAAAGAATGACTGAGCTGGGTTCTTCTAGAAAGCAATAATAGCTAATAACATAATTAAAAGATGTGTCTAGTGAATATATGCACATAAGAAATTAATTTCCTGATTTTTAAGGCATTTATGCACAACCTTAAAACATTCTTTTTAATACAATTTTTCAATGTGTATTTCCAAAGCAACTCAATAGAAAACCTGTTTCTGGCTGCTAGCCAGTCGGTTCACTTAGTTAAACAGACTGCTAGTCTGTTAGACTTTTAGATTTTTCTCCCTTTAGATGACTCAAGCTGATGATGATTACAATTCATGTTCTGTTCAGCCATGAGGGAGTACGACACAGAACTTCGATAAATTCACTACAACTCTAACCTCTGATTGCATACATGTTATTAAATCCAGCTGCGTTCTTTCTTTAGAACTTCCTTTAAAATAAGAAATTTTGCCTTCCCATATCTCATCCATTTAAATTCTGCAAGAAAATGATTCCCTATCAGATTAAGATTACTCTGAAAAATATTCAAATGTAAATTTCAAAACACTTCAACATTTGGCAAACTTTGTAATAGCCTCCCTGAGTTTGAAGAAGTAGAAAAGAAATAGAAATTCAGGCAAGCACTACTCCTTGGCATTTGTTGCTAGCTGTTTCAGGAGTCCAACTGCTTATAAGTGTTTGTTCTGTGTCCAGCAACCCCAAGTACTCAACTGTGCACTGTGAATTGTGATACGGCATTAACTGTAAAAGAGAGAAAAGAGGGGAGGGAAGGAGGGAGGGAGGGAGGAAAGGAAGGAAGGAAGGAAGGAAGGAAGGAAGGAAGGAAGGAAGGAAGGAAGGAAGGAAGGAAGGAAGGAAGGAAGGAAGGAAAAAGAAATATAAATATTATGGTCTCGCTCTCAAAGGTTTTATGATGCTTCGATCACAAAAAACTCTGCACCTCAACGACAACAATAAAGAAACCATCCCTGCCCGCCTCCCCCCCTAACAAAACAAAACCTAAAGCAAAACAAAGCAAAACCAAAGCAAACAAACAACCTCCCCCTGCAGCTTTATGATTCTTCCATCTTCACCTACTAACCTAAACACTTTGATTATGACTGAAGTCCATCAGGGACTTCTTGTTGTGGGGTATTAGGTTTCTGACAAAGCGCATACATTAACCGTTTTAAACATGTAGCATTTCAAATTGCAGTTAAGAGCAATGCTGGGAAAAAATTCCCATATACGGTTCTTAGATTGGCAGCTATTTCCAAAATTGCCAAGACAGGAAAACAGAGGAAAACCTCTTACTAAATGCTTGACAAACGTACTCCCATTTACATTATAGATGAACACTCTTCCTTAAATATCACAGTAAGAGAGTTGTTTTGTTTTGTTTTGTCTTCTTGTTTTATTTTAAAAAAATATTAAAACTAAAAGGTTGAAATATTTTCGTTTTCCTTGACTCTAATTTCACATCCAGATCTTAGTAAATCACAATCTTACATGCAGACAGTACAATAGATTTGGGAGGTATGAGGGATTTGGATTGGTAAAGCACTTATTTGTAGCACTCATACTTTGGCTTTGAAGCATCCTAGGATAAGGGTTATTTTTGGTTGTGTTTTTTTGTTGTTGTTGTTTTTTTTGTCTTAGTACAGAAGACTATTTTTAGAAGAGAATTTTGAATAAATATATGTCAGAAATCAAAACCAATCAGTGCCTTTTCATTAATCCACTTTTCAAGTGTGTGTCTAAGATGCCGAACACTGAAGACAGAGATAAATTACTTAAGGGCTTTTGATTAAGGAATTTTGATAAGGACATTAGAAAGCTGTAAATCCCCTAAGCTCATTTTATTTGCTTGCATAGCTGAGGAACTCTGGTGCATGTGGTTTTGTAAATATGTGTTGCTGAATTACACCAGGGATCCCTTACTTAAGTTCTAGATGTTTAAGCTCTCTGAATTTCCATTTCAGTCCTGGAGCTTTTCCAAATCTAATGCTAAAATTTGTATTATCTTACTGTTTTGTGTGTGTGTGCCTGTCTCTTTGTCTGTGTGTGTGTTTTTATATGAAGTCCTGTATTCTTTGGGTAATTTTCTGCCTGAGAATGTCTATTTATTTTCAGGTTCTGTATGGAAGGCAAAATAGTTCTCTGTATCTTCAAGGGCAACTACGAATACT
The DNA here is from genome assembly GCA_013399365.1 of Pampusana beccarii. Taxonomy (NCBI): domain Eukaryota; kingdom Metazoa; phylum Chordata; class Aves; order Columbiformes; family Columbidae; genus Pampusana; species Pampusana beccarii. The sequence continues at coordinate 54,741 of VWYH01002090.1, forward strand.
TTCAAAATAAACAATCTAGTTTCTCACAAAAGTAACTTTTTCTGATTAGACCATTTTGTGTACACATACGCAGGCACATCGCAAGAAGAGCCAGAGGCCACGAACGCAATTGCAAAGAGCAAGTTTTATTTTGGTTACTTCTCTACTGGGGGATCTCTGAAGTAGCACCTAAGCTCCCAGGCAGAGGTAACACAGCAGGGACACAGGTGCTGCAGCAATTCAGCCCTGCTTGAAGATCACTGGGCCTACTGAGCTCACCTGTATTTCAAGGCTAGCAGCAGGCGCAGCCTCCCGCCCTTTCTCACAACAAAGCAGGAATCTCAAACATAGTGATAAGGTACCTGGAGTTTCCCACAGGCCTATGTAGTCTAACATAGAGGTTCTACTCGTCAAGCACACAAGGTCAGTAAAACAATTAGTGTGATGTATGTGCTTTTTCTACAGACAGGTGCAAGTCACTTTGAGAGTATTTACATTTAACTAAACTCCTCGCCAATCTTGCGCAACATTCCCATACACCATTTGCCTTCCAAAGATGCTCTAGCTATAACGTTACTTGAGTATGGAATTGTCACTGAGTACTATGTTGCTCTACAGGCTAACTTAATTAATGTTGTCTGTGTGAGATGGGTTAGTATTTGCTAAAAAGTACATTTTAAAAATTTAACCTATTTTTTTTTGTATGTTGGGAGGCAGAAAACCAAATACTAGAAAAAAACATTCAGTTGCAGAGCCAAGGAACGTTTTTATCCTTTGTCTTTCATTGTCTGTGACTTCAATTCAGGCTGCCTACAACCTCATGCAGGCAGCATTAATCAGATACACAAGCCTGACACAAAATGGAGATTTTTATAGTAACAAGTAACAAAGACTACCTTAAAAATTTAGTTTGACACACTCTCAATATGTTACACAGCACATATACATACTTCAAGGGCTATGGACAAGATCTTAACTGTTCTTTAACAGTAGGCAGCTTTCAGAGACACTAAGTTTTGTCTTTACAGTTCCTTTTTAAACTTACATCTTATAATTTTTTTCTTTTATCTTGAAGTCTAATTAATGCTTAGGATAATCCCTGTGATATTTTATTAAATAAAAGTGACTGACATTTGCAAAGGTCTTGATTGGAAAACTAGTGAGTAAAAGTCAAATATACTGTCCATAGTAATTGACTACATTCAGATTTTAATATCTATAATTACTAAAATTGACAATGAAATGAATGGAAACATCACTGCTCTGTTTACATTCAGAGGCTCGATCAATCAGACTGCTTTCTTAAAATCTGAGAAAAAAGTTCAAGATCCTAGTGGATTAGGGAGAGAACAGTTATAGATCCCAAAGAAAAGAAAATCTTTACAACATATATTTACAAAAATTTTCAACATATATTTTTGGAGCTTAGGAAAATTTGTCCAAATACTTGAAACAGTCTTTTTATTTTTTTCTTTTTGGAAATTTATTTATTGACTCTGTGTGTTGATTTGTTCATGCTCTTTTAGGAAGCTAAGAATGCCTTACGATCTAAATTAGGGGTGTCAAACTCATTTTCACCAGGGGCCACGTCAGCCTCACGGTTGCCTTCAAAGGGCTGAATGTAATTTTAAGACTGTATAAATGTAGGAGTAGTTACACTTATACATACCTTGAATACTTCCTTGCAGAAAATCAAAGGATTAGACACATAATCCTTTCCCCCCATTCTCATCTCTCAAGTTTATAATAAAATTAACAACTATGTGGTAACTTAAGAGATAATGCAACACGAACTGGTTGTCCAGTGAATAAAACTCAGATGTTATCTGTGAATTCTGCTCTTCATGGAGAAGCTGATGGTAAACTTTCTCATAATTAAGTATTTTTTAGTTTTGTTTTCCCTTTATCAAAGCTCTACATGAGTTCATCACAAGTTCATAAACTGGCAGATTTTAAGCTAGAGGGAATTCTCAGTCTTCTAGCCTGACCTCTAAATGACAGGCCTTGGCATTTCAAGTCATTGACCTTGGTGTAGAAGTTATTAACTGAGAAACTGAACAGTCTTTATTATACAGATTATCATAGTATCCTTTTTTGTCTTAAAAGATTTCCAAAAAGTCAAATAATTTTGCTGTTGTTAATAACAGGACTTGAGTAAGATTTCGGTATTATTATTACAATTATCATTATGTTTATTACCTATCTCGTGGGGCAAATAGGACAACAAATTATGGTCTATAATAGTAGGACCAGCAAAGAATATGACAAAAAGACTATTTCTGGCCTAAGGAGATAATTGCCAGAATTGTTCATGTCTTTTTCAATTTTGACAATTTTATGGTGTCTGAAAGTAGCAACTACATTAAATTCATAACAATTCTAAAACAACAGGTAGGGATCGTTTTCAGGGTATCCCCATGAAGTAAACCCACTTTTTCTTATTAGCATACACCATACACTAGGACTAGAAAACTAGCAGCTGTTCAGTGGTGTTGCTCTGGGACTAAGGAAAGGTTAATGAGCTATTTGCTGTTTTAACATTAATGAGGGTCATGTTGTAAGTCACATCAACTCCAGCTGAAGTTGCACTTAGTAATTTGCTATATCTGGACCTTAATTTTATCAGTGCCATAATTTTTCTCAGTACCATTTTTTACTCTTTAGTTTCTTTTACACTTTTTCTTTTTTTATTTGGATCAAATACATATTAAAATTGTTTCTTAAAACCTGATTCAAGGAATATCAACTAGAAAAGGTCAAGAACACATAAATGCTATCTACAAAAATGTCACAGATATATTGCTTAATATTTAGAGAACAATTGTTTTGTTCTTTGTCTTCTGATGTACTTCAATATTGCTTGAAAATGTATCTTAAGGCCCAGGAAAAAACCACAACGGTTTATTGGTATTTTCCCTTCTGTTCAGTAAGAATGTTATATTTAGCTCAGGGGTAATATACACCTTTTTATTGGCATATTAATAGAAAGAGAAGGAAGATATACAATATGAAAACCTCTGTGCCTGAGCCTACCTACTATACACTTCCATGGGTAACATTTAAGGATATTAGTGTATCATTATATTAGAATCATATAGAAATATTTGTTTGAAAAATGGTTTATCCCATTGTGGAATTCTCTGTATATTCAGATCCAGCCTTGAAAAAGATGCTATATATATTTTTTTTCCTGTTATGTGCACTGTTGGCAATGTCATCTATCTCTATTTAGGAGTGTAGCTACAATGCCATGAAGAGACAAGTCCTCACTTAAGGATGCTTAAGCATTGCCATTGATGAGCCCTGTGACTAAGAAAATATCTAAATTTAAAGTAGAAGTAATGTCTTGTAATTAAAATAAAGTAAATGTAAAGTTTAAGTATATTTAAAGTTCCTTTCCTCCCCTTCCCCTTCCCCTTCCCTTCATTTTTAGATCAGAAGTAACAGAAAGATCTGTATGCCCAGATTTTAATTAAAAGCAACATCGTAACTCTATTGAACAGATCTGGCCATGCATGAAAGAACAGTTTGGAACATAAGGAGTGTTATAAACAAAATTGCATTTTGCACTGATGGTATTATTAAAGGTCCCTCTAGTAACGTAATTTAATTTTACAATATTTTCCTTTGCATACATTTAAATATATTTAACAGAATAACATTTCTTTGAAACAATATAAAGCAAAAAAAAATATAATGTTTTGATCTTCATTACTTCAAACAGTAGTCCTTTCTGACACAAATAATGATTCAAGTAACGTTAATATTTCAGCCAGATCTGTCTGGCGTCAAAGACTGTCCCTAATACCTTGAGCTAAGTGATTAATACAAATTATAAGTGAATGAACACTTGGGATAACAACCTCATGTTTTGTTTCACTTTTACAAAATTACTGCCTTGAATAATTTTATATCTATGCAAGCATGTTTAACATATCTACTTTTAATGGCTAATTGTCATACATTTAGAAGTATATGGATTTTGGTCCTTGTTATGAAGGTATGAATTACTTCTTGTATTACAGCTGTACTGCAGATTTATCCATTCCACTACAGTTGCTTTTATAAAGGTAGCCAGTCATACTTTACTTGTATGGATAATAATATCCGTTATCTATTTTTACTGATTTTTGTTTTTAATAAATTCCCAAACTTATCAAAGATAGTCTGTTAAGTAACAAGTTATGCTACAATGGCATGACATAAGGGTTTTGATTTAATTACTTTGCTTTTGAAAAGTCTTAATTCAGTGATACTGAATAGGTTAGGGGATTAGTATTAGCTATACCTTCTACTTTTCTGAATTTAAATGTGTCTCATATCACAGACAGATGAAAGCTAATGCTTGAATTTACTAGATGACCTATCTGAAATACAAATTGTAATCTCTAATAAAGATACTGATAGAGCTCCCTGTGGCAATCAATTGTTTCAGAATTTTTAAATTAATTGATTCTTACAACACACATTACCTAAGAACTCATATACGTTACTGGCGGAGAATTGAGGCATGCAGTATCTAAAAAGAACTTTTGAAACCTAGGCATGAAACTTGCATGAAGAGATCAAGTTTTAACAGCGAAAGACCTAAGAAGACGACGTCTACAGTGTCTTATCTCAGTGTTTCTGCCATTCTTTTTTGGCTTTACAGAAATTCTATCTTCTAACATAGGTGAGGTTGAAGTTTTATATGTATAGCAACACTATTAATTTTATCCCTTGTTGATACAAAGGCTAATTAGGGAGAAAATAATATTTTTTTTGTCTTCTTTATCTATGCTTAGTCCCCAAAATTATTAGTCCAAGATCCCACAGGAAGTCTGTAGGATAAAAAGTATTTAAATGTGGACTTTTGAACTTCTAGGACTAACATGCTCAGAACATAGGATACTGTGTTCCACAGTTCAGAAATACTGTGCTGTTACCATATGCTGGATCAACACTAATTAGTACCTTTTGGAAACAGAGAGGGTCATGACCAAAATGTTCTCCATAAGATCTTGCATGTTATGCACTACTATGCTTGCAAAATCCACAAAGTATATGCCTTGTGAGACAGCTAAGATTTGGAAATTTTAATGATAGCCTTAGAGGTCCAGAACTTTCAAAATAACAGCCTGTTTACATGCATAAACATAAAATTTGACACAGAATTTTGAAATTAAAAACAAACAAACAAACAAACCAAAACTGAATCAAAACAATGACAACAACAATGAAAACAACCACAACAAAATCTGGGTCTAATTCATAAATTTAAGACTTATCTCACATTCAGAAAGTTTTTTAAGATGCACAGCCAGATCTTTCTCCATTTAAAGACTATTAATGTATCAGTTGTGAAATCTATTCACTACTGAAAATGTCAGTGCATCATTTCACTACTCAGAAGTAAAAGCTCTTTGTAAGACTTGCCTGTTATACTGAGTATTATTCATTCCAAATAACAAGAGAAGTAGGAATTAAATTGTATTATTCAGTTCAAAGTAATTGCTACTGAGGAAATGCAATAATGGATCAGACCAGTAGTTTATCTAGCCAAATATCTTAACTTTGACAGAGACTAAGATAGTAAAAGATACTCCTTAGCAGATGATTATTGAACAATGCTGCCCACAAGAGAAATTTAATACCTTTTTTTGTTAAAGTCTGGCATATACTTAAAGTTATTTATTACCACAAAATAAAAGAAATCTTGAAGCCTCTTTCTCTTTTCTGTCTTTATCAAGAGAAATGTAAGTGGATTTTTAATAACATATATATATTTATAACCTTCATTATTGTTTCCTATGTATACTATTCTAGCATGCAGAGATCGTTGCCTGATTATGATCACATTTCAAGATACACTTCTTTACATTTTTACAGTCTGATTTTTACTTTCATCTTCTTCTGCAATTACCTAAAAATGTATCAGTGCTAAGCATATTTCAGGTGCATTGTCAGGTGCTTCATGGTGTTACTTAAAGTGAAATTCTCTGTACCAAACAGGAATGTCGTTTGAGCCACTGCTTCTTGGAAAACTAATCAGATTTCCTTCTCAATTAATACAGGACACGATAGTATAAGGGCTGGTACTGTCTATGGTACACAGTAGAGAGATAAGAAAGCAGTTCCTCTTACAGGAGGAACTGAAATAGTTCATATGTAGGTATCTGACATACTTATTACATAGTTTACTTTGGTTTTATGGAATGACACGTATTAAAATCTCTTATTAGTGAAGAAATGTATATGCTTTCCAAGCAATATACAAAAGGACACAGTTCAATCTTATGTTGTACTCTTTTTTTTTTCTTGTAGAAAGTCCTTGCGCTTAGTTGTCTGCAGCTTGATGTGGGCAGTCATAAAGGCAGTGTGGTCTGAAGTGGAAAATTACAGAACATAAGAAAATGTCAGCTGAAAAATACTGAGAGAGAAAATACCTGCCAGCCTGAGAACTGTGAGCCTGGGAACTCAGCCTGTGAAGCAGAAGCATCCTTGAGAAGTACAACTGGCATCTTTGAAATACAGCTGGGTACCTAGAAACTAGAGACATCCTGAGATACTATCGATAAGTGCACAACCAAGGAACTGTAGTGGCAACTTAACATCTGAAAAGGTGAAAAATAGTCTGGGAACAGAAAGTAAGAGTTAGTAGCTACCATTGGATGTTCTGACTATAAGAACAGGAAAATAGCCTGGAGAAATAAAAATTGGTGTGAAAAATCACCATTAATTACTGAAAAATATAAATCAACAACACCTGTTGGCTGGTCAAAGTGGTGGTGTCCTACATCCTCCTATGTCTCTATGATGTAAAAATTACTTAATGTTAATCCAAAATGGAGCCTTTGTCTGAGAAGTTCCCATGCTACACATACTTCCTAATTCCAGTTGCATTGTTGGGATAGCGATAAAACCCAGCACAGCAAACAGCAGCATAATAAGGATTAACATTGTTTAAAATACTGTTTGTAACAATGTACAAAGCGTACAGCATTTCAAATTATTTGCATTCACTTCAGGTTTTGTGCAGAGCAGATTTTATGCAGAAGTTTAAACACGTCTGATGTTAGTTTTGCAGTCATGTCAATGTTCAGAAAATTACTTGAGGTAGTACCTCAGTGACAGAATCATATTTGAAAAAGAATCAGACACAACCTGAAAGTGGTCTTCGTGCCTTTAACTCTATTTTACAATTTCACATTAGACTTATTAATGTGATCATGTTGACGCATAGATTTTGACCCTTCTTCAGAAAATGTTTTTCTTTCATCTGTCCATAAACAACATTTCCTGTCAGCGGAATTTCAGGATGCAGATAAAGTCAGACCCATCTTTTAAAAATCTTTTTGTTGAGGAAAGGAGTAGCATATTTAAAGCACAGTATAAAAGAAAATGGCACACTCTCTCTGTACAGATGGCTGTAGGTGATACGATCATTGTAAAAACCATCTGAGAAAAAGGACTGCTTTATTTAATGTGTGAAAAATGTTTTGTATTTAAGTAATTTACCATATACATAACAAATATTTCAACCTACCAGGACAATCACTGCTCTCAAAAATACATTCTGTGACAATAGTTGACTATTTTACACTTTGGTTTTCCTTGCTCTTTATGTTCTTTCAGCTGTTAATATCTCACTCACACTTTCCACATCCACTTTTGATATAGTAAAGTGTTGTGTTAATTTGGGTCAGAGAATTTAAGAGAAGGATTCAGTGTTTTGTAGTGATAACGTGAGATGTGGCATGGAAAGGAAGAGACTGCATTTACACTTCTTTCAAACATTTGACACTAAAAGTGAATATGGTGTGCTGGATCACTAAAGAACTTAGGCATTCGAATAACCATGATAAAGCTCCTGGCAGAAACCCAGCCTTTCAATGTGCTCCAAGAGTACAGTGAATACATATGTTGCTTAGAATGGGATTTAGACAAGTCTCTTCCTCAGCTCAAAAACAGTTAATACTTGTTTCTGAACTCGCTGCAAGTGTTGGCCTTCAGTTGGGATTTAACATCAAGATTTTTTTTTTCCTCAGTTTGAGCAAAATGACAAAGAAATAAGGAATAAACTTTTGAATAGGAAATTTTGATGTTTCTCTTCTGGCTCTTTCTGCATTAGCTCGTTCAAAAATTCTTCTAACTGGTACATATCAAACACCCTGCAAAATGCCAGGGGGATGAGCAGCATAATTGTGATAATAAAGATGATAAAACCCACAAAATAATCCTTTGTTAATCCTGAGAATGGGACCTTCTCAAATACAGGATGAAAATCTGCGAAGGCATGGTTGTTATCCTGTGATCATTTACATGAAAAATTGGAAAAAAGAAGGATAGTTCACTGGATGTTTGAGTTTTTTTTCCAGAAAACTGCAAGAACAAATAGACTAAGTGTGACAATAATTACCCTTGAATGATCACTAACTCTCCATAAAATCAGGTTATGTATGCAAGATTAAATGTACATGAGTTTCAATGGAAAATTTGTGGCCATAATGTAGCTTTAAATATGCCAAGAACAATCTTAGCAAAAGTGACATGGAAGGAGATTCCAGAAGACTAAGCAATAACAAGGAAACTGGGACATTCTGATTCTAAACATGTTTTTGTTTGTTTGTTTGTTTTGTTTTGTTTTGTTTGTTTTTTTTCAAATATAACAAGGAGAAAAAGGAGGGGAAAATAAAGTCAAGTTCAAAGATAAATCAGAATGTGCAGCAGCTGAAAAAGAAAACACATCTAGACTGTGAATGACAGAAAACGCAGGGGAAATGAAAAAGGTGTGGATTTTGCACCCCTGTTATTAATTTTTCAGTCCAAAGTTTTAAGATGGAAATAGTGTCTAAGAGGGCTCCTCAAACTAAAATATTTCTATTAGGTTTCCATCTCAACTTCTATTTTACATGTTCTGTCACTGAAGTGGTCCAATGTAAAAAGAAATACTTGGAATCCAGGGACAATAACTACTTTTTGAATTCAATAATTTTACCTTTTACATCAGTGGGAATAGACTCATGGGCCATGATTATAAAAACTGCTGTTTTGAAGTATCTGTAAATGGATATTGGTCAATCTAAATATTAATAAAGCCTTTTTTTTGTAATATTGTTAGTCTTTTTCTCACAACTGACAAGATATTTGCAATGAAATATTTTTACAAAATATTTCACCATTCTTACTCAAACTGTATTTTTCACTGTTATGCTTATTGACTACACCTTTTCATCATTTTGTTGACTGTGGATGGCATGTCACTCATTACAATGAATGTTGTTGCATGAAGCAACACACATTCAAAACATGAGAATAAAACTGTGGCTCACCATCTACCATTCATTTTATATTCAGTGTATTTTTTATGGCACTACCTATGACATCTTACTTTGCTTCTTTATAGATCGTGTGGGTATTTTTAAAAATCAGCTTGTTGTAGATTTCACCATAGTTCATGAAGGTCTTGCTAGTGTTCAGTAGGTTTAGCTTGCAGCTTCTTGGAATGGTTGACTAAGGACTTAGCAGAGGAAGACCTAAAACAAACATTAAAAACATTAAAAACAGTCAGGATAAGATTATGTAATTAGATGTCATTCTAATGACACTCTTGTGATTAACAGAGCTAGGGAGTTTTGGTGCAAGAAAACCTCTCTTATTGTCTGTACATTTCAATTTAGGAAAATAAATAAATAAATAAACAAATGTGAAAATAAATAGTGCAGAATCAGAGATTAAAAAAAATAAAAGATTGGTATATTAAGACATTCTCATAAGGAACACAGAAAAGAGTGGTATTTTTCTTAGTAAGGAAATGCAAGAAAGGCGTATGATGCACATATAAAATAATGCTGCAGAAAAAGTAGCTAGGGATTCTACTTTCCCTTTGAGAATCTCCCTCTTTAATACCACATAAATAAAGGAACAATTAATGAAATTAAATTACTTCTAAACAGATGCAAGGAACCACTATCTCAGAAATAATTGTATTGCAGAAGTGAAGAATACTTCTGATGCCACAAATTCAGTAAGTTGGAAAAAAGAGATTGCCATATGTATGGATGCCTATGGTAAATAGAATGACAACAGTTAAGGTGAAACCATTTTTTGGAAGACAGTTCAGACTTCATTCTTTCAGTCTTATACTAATCTCTAAATATAAAGTTCAAGACGTATCCACATGTCAGTTTTTTACCTTGACCTGAAAATGTGGGTACTAACTTTTGTCAGTCACCAGTCTAGAGGTATCCAGCTTTCCTTTACTTTGGGAATTATTAAGTGGTACCTGCTAGTTCCTCTGCAGTTTTTCATGAACTCTCTGTTCCCTTTTGTTAAAAAAACACAGCTGAATATTAGGTGGGAAAACAAAAATGGGAGACGATGTACTAGGCATCATGAAGCACAGGAAAGTTTGATAGACTTGTGAGAAAGTATAGCTTCAGAAGTTATGGAAAAAGGCTTTCCTAGAAACCTGGAAAGGCCTGAAAAGAATTTGTTACAACCAAGAAACTCATTGAAAATTCTTGGATTAATCAGTCCTGGAGGAAAGACCAACCCTACAAAAGTTCCGAAAAGTTTTGTGTTTGTTCTGTCTAGCCTGCTCACTTTTAAAAGTTACACACAGATCAAATTCAGCCTGTGATTGTTTTGGGTGCCATCACATTTTTGTTTCTCTTTTTGTTTGGTTTTTCGTTTTGTTTTTTTTAGTTCTTATAAGTTCTACAGTGTGATAGTAATAAAAAAGGGAAAGTAAATAGAACATTATAATTAAAACATCTTAATTATTACCCTTCACATGGTATTACTTTTAAAATAAAATTCTTTACCTATCTGAACTAGTCTCTTTGTTTACAAGATGGTACCCTCCTTACAGCTAATTAACTTAATATTAACTCTCTCTTCTCACTTTTCTAACAACAAAGAGCTACTTTTTCTTTGCTGATTTTAAATGTCACAATAATTGGAATTTACCATTTTAGTCCCTTGCTTCTACTGTCATCAAAACAGTTAAAGTTATGTTTTTCTTAGTCTGACTAGTGGGATAAGCAAAATAACTGGTCTTGAGAGCCATGTAAATGTGTAATGAATCGGCTACAAAATTGCTGTGAAATAAATGCTATCAGTCTTTGTAGAACTAAATTACAAAGTTGAAGCTTTTCCACCTTCCTATCTGTAGCAGTACCAAGCTTCATCGCTTTCAGCATCATCCCAAAGTCCCAAGACCAACCCTTAAGCAGTATTTACTAATTCCCAAACACACAGCATCAAAGAAAAGTTGCAGATGTAATTCTAAATAGCCTTGACACCCTTGTTTGGTGTCTGAATAGCTGAAATAAGCAGGCAGACTGCCAAATATTTCTCCAGAGTAGTTATTTCCCTTTCAGCCATATAATTTTAATTTACATGGAAATCATCGATACTTTAAAGTGGTACTTGTCCATCAAGCTTGTTTATTTCCTATGTCCCTAATGTGCTGTAATAGAAATCTAAGTCATTGATTGGTTGAACAAACGTAATTGACTCAAACAAATGTTGTTCAGATTGAGCATCTTGAGTTCTTCTAAACTGACTGAAGTTTAGCCACTGGGGACAGAGCCGTGTCAGAAATAAATATATTCCTGTCCACAGTGCTCCACTGATTTCACATTATACTCTACTAAATAACATAGACTGAGCTGTGTGCAATCATATGTCACAAAATCTTTTTTTATTCATTTGGACGTGCACAGGATTGTAAATGTGCACAGGTTTGGATATAACAGGCTGGATGAGGCTCTGAGCAAACTGATCTAGTTGATGTCCCTGCTCATTCCAGGGGGGTTAGACTAGATGACCTTTGAAGACCCCTTCCAATCCAAACTCTTCTATGATTCAATTATTCTGTAACATAGCAGTGTTTAAAAACATGCAGCACCTATCCATAGTACATTACTGAGACTAATGTGTCAAAAAATCCAACAGTTTTAAAGTGCCAAAATTTTACTACAATTTGTCACCCTTGCCCTTTTTTGCCTTTCTCACTTTTCTTCATTTAGATACGAGATACTGATGAAATTTTTCTGAACTAGTCATTGAACATTCCTTTTGTAGTCAACAGAGACAAATAAGCACCTTGGGGCATAATTCATTTCACCCTGAAGTGGAGATCCATGATAGATCAGATTAATTGCTCTTTGAGTGTCTTTCTCCATCAATAGTAGAGAAGGAGCCTATGGTTACTAGCATGGACATCTGCATTATAGACATCTAAAGTTAGCTTATTCGGTTTCTATCTTGAATGCCTTCAAGAAGATGCTGAATATTTTCAGCTCTGACCAAATCTGCAGAAGTTAAAGTGCTCAGCACCTCTTGGGGGGTGGATCAGATTACATCTTAAAAAGAAAAAAAAAAAAACAGCTTTAGACATATTTTTCAATTTTTTTCTGCCTTTATCTTGATGTCATGAAGTCAAAAGTCAAAAGAACGTGGATTCTGCAAAGGAGAATGATGATTCTGTAACTTCTTTGTTGGTAGTGGTAATGGTGTTGCAGGTGTAAAGGAAAAAAAAAGGCAGAAAAAAGCTCACATGTTTTCATGAACAAGGTCTTTAATTAAAGCCCTGTTTTTCTCTCTTCTGTCATAGTTATGGAATATGTGCTCACACTTAGAAGATGTGTGGTGCATACTACTACACCGGCTTCAAAATGCATGGTGTAACTCCGTACATGTACAACTAAAAGTTTTCATATTTCAAGCTGCTTTTTTCTTTCTTTTTTTTTTTCCCCCTACTACTTCATATTTAGGTTACAGAGGGCCAATCATTGTAAGTTCCAGACTTCACCAGGAGCAAGCATTCAATAGTTGAGACCTGCTTCATCTGTCTCATTTCTGGTTTCATTGCACCGAAATTTCAGGAGATTTTTTTTAAAGTTCACATTTTCTAAAGTTCTTTAGTTATTTTTTATTAATAAAGAACAGCCAGTATGATAAATTAATGTTTACGTTTGAAAAACATATTTGAAAAGCTGCAAGATTTTTGTAATACTAGATTTTAGGGAATAAGACTAATATATATTAACTCTGCCATATTTCCTTCAGATGTAGCTGTTCTACTGAGTTCACCAGCAGTGATACTTGACAGGATAAACATGAGATTTGTTGGTACAAGGAAAAAAAAAATCTGAGCGTACTTCAGGTGTTTATTCCATATTTTTAAAGGCAAAGTTAGATCATTCAGGAAATCTCTTCTAGCACTTCATTATGCTATGAATTCTTAGTTTAATTTACCTATGCAGTCCATAATTATATAATAAACAATATAAATCTAGTTGATACTTTTGTTGAAGCTGCAAAGAGTATGCAGCTCAGACTACTATTGTTGATATATTATATTAAAATGTTGGAGACAAAGATAAACTGTTCTAAGAGGAAATTCATATACAAAATTTCACAAGTGCCAGAGTTGTTCTTCTTTCATATTTAAATGAAAACATTACATGATTAATAAGAGTCACAGACATGATGCTTGGATATTTTTTTTCTCCCAGCTGCAATAATCTCATCTTGCTGGGAAGGAAGGGTTCATTTTACTGAAAGGATTACTTACATGTACCAGAAGAAGCAACTGGAGCTGTGAATGTTGGATTATCAGATCTATTATTTCATAACTTGGAAGTGTCTAATGATGCCTGGAAATTTTACATATTTAATTTTAAAAGAAAATATTTAGAATTCTCAAATAACATACTACTTAATATTGCAGGAATTAACCTAGTTTAACCTAAATCTGTGTTACAGTAATATACTATTCAACATTGCAGGAATTAACCTAGTCTAACCTAAATCTGTATTACAGTAATCAGCCTCATAAAAAAACTTCCATGGGCTTTCTGATATTACTACGCAGAATTTTAGTACTCCCAAAAGTGGACTAATGTTCCAGTAAACCATAACTAAAGAGATTTACTTCCACTCACTGATCATCTCAATGTTTTTATATAAGCTTAGGAAGGCCATATTAAGGAACACAGACATAAGAAACATGAATTTAAAACTTACTTGAGGCTTTTTTTTTCTTTTTTTTTTAGTGTCTGAAGTTAGTAAATATAGAAACATATACGCAAAAGGATCTGATCTTAGATATTACAGGAAAGACAGGTCCTCCAAAGATTTTAGATATAGTCAAATTCATTGGCTATTGTAGGTCATGTGTTTCCTTTTTTTGTAAATAATACTTATAGTATTATATGTATTTTATATATATTATATAGTGGCAAGGTACTATGCATTTGTCTCTACAATGTCAATTGTCAGATGGTGACAAAATGGTTTGCAAATAATTTAAACAGATGACAACAATTTACAATAAGATAAATAAAGCAAGAGTATCTCTGAGTAAAATATGATTAACAATAAAGCTAGTCAGAGAATGGGAAAACATTAACATATAATTCACTCACCAAAAATATTAGAATGAATTGCCAAAATTACTTACAGTGAATAATACAACCAGATCCAACTATAATGCTTTAAAGGCATTGTTTCTGCTGTTGTGTTTTTCGAGTAGATCATTTAATCAAAACTGTAATTTCTTGATAACCAGTCACACATTTTAGCTTTATTCTTCTTGAGCAAGATCTGACCAAAGTATTGGGAAAAATCACATTAAAAACTGACTTCAGTATGTTTGCCTGGATATAAAGACTTGCCTTCCCATCAAACCCTGTTGTTGCTCCTGACCAAACCTGTTCCATGGAATATCAGTGAAGAACATATGAGCTTTCAGCAGCCATAGGTGGATGCTGGTTCTGCTCTTTTCCACTCTTTCTGTGCCACCTGATACAAGTGGTGACTGAGGACAACCCACAATGTCATACAAATTTAGAAGAGCTTTCGCATCTAAACAAATATGCAAATAAAAAACAGTATGAACAGCAGACTAATTCTTAAGGATACTACTAGTAAAACTAATACTTAGTTTCCATACCAGTGTAACTCGGACCATATTACAAATCTTGGTGGTATTCTCTAGCATAGAAAAGTAGGGAACTTCTCTCATCTTCCTACAAGGTTCAAATTGAAATTATGGGGACTGATTAAGACAATGAGTGCTGGAAACAAGAAAGTGTCTAATTTAGCAAAAATTATTAGTTTAGAAGACAAGTTGGGGAAACAGGTAGCTGCCTTTGTCAGCAATTACATAGTTTACAAAGCTAGATGCCAGTTTTCCAAACTGTTTTGTGGTCGTTGTATTTTATTTCATTCTGTTTTCTGTTTCCAGAGTTAGATCTGTTGTTGCAGCATGTCTCCCCAGTGTTCAGTGGATCTATGCCAAGTCGTATTTGCTATAGGTCAACTCAACTGACTTTAAAAACGAAACTTGGATCGTTCATTTCTAATTCCTCATCCAATCACAGCATTATAAAAGCTTATTCTCAGATGTATTTTTTTAAGTGTAACAATGGGAGGTGTTCTGAATGAGGATAAGTGAAGAAAGTCTACATGCTCTTATAATTTGATGATATAACCAGACTTGAAAAATTAATGTTTTGAAAATGGTGCTCCATTATTATTTCTTTTAGCAAAACTAAAGTTCGTTAATAGTTTTCTGATAGCCTAGAGAAGTAGGGAACTTATCTCATTTACAAGATTCAATTTGAAATTAATTCCATGGAACACCCCAAGGGTGTTTAGATTTTTGCAGCAAAGGAGTTCTACCCATTCTCACTGCATCAGTTCTTCAAAATGCATTGCATAATTAACAATCCATGAAATGCATCTCCCAAACAAAACAACAAAAACCCCACAACCTTTTATCTGTTTTAGCTTTCACAGCCCTGCTTGTAAAACTGAACAGTGCACAAGCGGAAAGATCTGATACTTCTTTTTTATATATACATATATAGCATATATATGTGTATATATATAACATTTCTCTGTCTCTTTGAAAAGTCTCTAAAAAAAATCATGTGTTCTGAAAAAAAACTCCCATATTTTATGCCAGAACAGGAGCTTGTTTCAAAATGTGTACCAAGTGTAAAAAACACAAACAAAAAGCTCTATCTAGTATGTTAAAAAAAAAAAAAAAAAAAAAAAAGAAAAAAAATCCCTCAAAATAGAATCATAATAAATTAATTTGACACAGAGGAAGAAAGGACCTCTCATTAAAATCTCACACTGTCTCCTATTAACCACAGCTGCCTGTTAGGTGAGTTCTGTAAAAATAGCTTGATATAACATGTATCAATAATAAAGTATCTTCTATTTAGAAAACAATTCTTGACACCTTTTGCCATTGAGAGACTTATGGAAAAAAAACACAACAGAATACAGTCAGATGTGATGATGTTAATGGATAAGTTAGTAGAAGCACTCCTGATTAGCTGGATTTTGGATGGAGGTAAAGTTATTTGGATTGTAGTATTCATATTCCTAAAACTTGGAATTGAAAAGAAAGAAAAGGCCTACTTCCACACCACTGCTTTTAATTATAACAGAATTCTGGTAATACATCTTGAAAAAATTGCTAGAAGTACATTTCAGAATAGAAGAGAAATAGAAAGATAAAGCAGGATATAGCAGACCAGCCCAAACACTGAGTATTTGTTACCTGCTTCTAAAAGCCATACTGACATTTACAGCATGTTCCTTACACATTTCTGTAAATGGTACTAAAAGTAATTTTGCACTATAACCATAAACCTATATTTTAGTAAAATATAGAATCAGTTAAATCCCAATGCAAAAATATTGAAGTTACTTGATGTTTATTTTTATAAGGCACTTTTTCACCTTTACCTAACGCTTTCAAGAGAAGTAGAACTAAAGCAACACAGTAACTGCACATAGTGCAGATCATTTCAGTCACTCTTACATTATTTATATCTTCAAGAAACAAATTCTACATGTTTAATAACATGTCTCTACTGTACCTCTCAAGATTTAAATTTGTATTCTCAATTTCTTGTTTTACACCAGAGAATCTCCAATATCTCTAACAGTCACTGAAAGACAGCTTTTTCTTCTCCTAGCCCTGTAAGTGCAACCGTCTCTTGTGCCATTCAGCTAAGCTGTGGACCCAGCAACTAACGTTTTAATTAAAAGGAAGATGTGCTGAGAAACTGAAGCACTTTTGTTGTGTCCCAGTTATTGAGAACATATAAATGTTCAGTAGACTACTGAATGGATTTAAAAAAATCACACTTTACATATGTCCCGTTAAGTAAAGTGGAAAAAAACCTGTTATTTCTGACACCCAAAATAAATGTATAGCTAGCAAGAAAAGAAAAACTAATCCTAACCTACTTCCATTAAGGATACAGCTGAAAGCTCTTTCCGTCACTCGGCTGACTGTTTCTTTTCTCAGAAGAGAGAAGTCAGCGTTTCAGGCCTTTTAATGACCTTTTTGTGACATAATATGTCAACTATTATGGTCAAACTGCCCTGTCTAAGACACCTGGACAGTCCAGATCACTTTAATCTTTAGCATGGAAATGCGCTCTATTTTCTTCTTAAGTATGAGGCATTCGTGTCCCCTGTTTAATTAAAATAATGGTTGTTTTCCTCTGTGGATGGCACCATAGCTGCTCAGTCAAGAGGCATTTTCTGTGTTTACCTATCTAGTAAAAAAATCTTCGCTGCAGTAAGTTGAAAAATTCTCCTTCTTCCCTTAAGGACTGTTTGGTCTGCTCCCATAAGGAATATCTTTCACTAGACTTTACATGTTAAATAAATCTTTTCCATTCATACTTGCTTCAATCAAATAAACAAACTAATTGTTTGTATTTTTTGTTATTGACTCTTTCCTGAAAGAACACATGGAGCAATCAACCAGTTGGAGTGACAAGTGTTGAATTTTTTAGTTACAGCCTCCTCTTGTTTTGCATATCAGAACTGTGACATTTATAGAAAGCATATAAAGCTTATGTAAATTTTAGTAGAAGATAGATTGCCTTGAAAGCCTCAGATTTACAAACACTATTCAGTACAATAATAATCAAACTAACCAACAGTTACAAAATGCTTTTCATGGATAATGGGAATTTCATTTACCTTCCAATCAAAACCGGACAGGAGCACCTCTCTACTTTCTAACACTCATAATATTTCACCACAGATAACTGATCATTTCCAATCAAAACAGAAGTTTGAATACTTCAGTTAAGTGTGAAATGACTCAGAATTATTCCCTTGTATAAGGCACTACAAAGTACTGAGGTACGTAAGGATGTTTGAATGCTGAATCAAAATTTACATGGACAAACTTAAATTTTGCTATGACTGGTTCAAACAAACATTAAAAAAAATAATCCTTCCTCGGAACAACCCTTACTGCCAGAGCTAGTACTATTCTGTTAAGCAACAGCACCCTAAAATACATTCTTCAGTTACATAGTTTAGTATATCTGAAAGGAAGTTCCTCCAAAGCCATCACTGCTTCTATTAGGCATCCATCCAAGATTTTTTTTTCTCATTCAGCAGTAAAAACAGCAATATATTCCTCCCCCTCCTAGAGTGTTTAATCATGGATTTTACCATGTATAACAAATCAGATTTCTTTTCCTGACTAACCCTGTAGTATGGTACTTGGCATTAGAAAGTGATTGTCTTATTTTTATGGATTTAGAATAATAACAAAAACCAAAACCAAACCAAAACAAACAAACAAAACCAAAACAACAACAACAAAACTCAAACAAAAAAAAAGCACACAACACTTATCAACCTACTCTGCAACCAGATACACACTTGCATGTTAATAACATAGAAATAACCACTGTAGATCTTGAACTGGGTTTGTGTTTAAACAGAATTTCCCCTAGTTTTCTAGAAGCCTTTGAAACAATATTCCTCCACATGTGTCTGTACCTTATCAGTACACTTATTATGGATGATTGATCTTATAAGACACTGCTTTTTTTACCAAATCCTGTTCACAGGTCTTCACTGGAAAAGAACAGATTGCAAGCTAGTAGAAGTTAAGCAAGAAGTTGATATTTTCATTGTGTTGGCCATTTTTACAGAAGTTCCTCTTAGGCTAAGGTTAGCATAAGCTTGCCTACAAAAATAACAAATCGACAGAAAAATACCATGATGTTTCTAGAAATACATAATTGGAATTTCTCAAAAATATCTGGAGCAGTTTGGTGAAAAGACCAGTTTTCTCTAGTCTTCTTGAGCAAGTCTTTACACAAAATTATATGCATCCTTCTATAATGTTTTGTCTGTCACTTTCTTACCATTATAAGAAATATTTGTTATTTACAGTAATGACTAAATTTTTAATTGGTTATGTCCTAGTTGCATGTTGTTTATTCATTATGTGACTAAAAGTTCATCCTCACAAACACAAAGGCACGCAGAGGCTTGGTGGCCATCTGTGGAACCTCAGTAACTTAAATAGTGGAACAAGCCTCAACCCCACCCCTTCCAGGGCATCACAGATGGATGTCAGGCCCATGGGCTGAGTGAGGCCCATCACAGTGACACAGCAGGAGCAGTTCTTCAGGCTGCCTTACACACTGAGGAGGTATTTGGGTATGAGACCTGGTGTGGAATATAGAGAAAAAGCATTTTGGGGCCATTCAAGACTTATTATGGGAAGTTTAGTGGAGGAATAAAAGGTGGGGAAAAGGAGGAATGATAGAAGTTTGGGGAGGAACAAACATGGGAAAGCATAAGGAGATTAAAGGAGTTAGCTGCGTGTAAAAAGGGGTCAGACTTCTATCTGGCCTTGCCCTGCATCTAATCAACACAGCCTCTCCTGTCTTCTTGTAAAATTCCATTTTTAACTATTTTCCTGGATATGGGGCATAGATGCAGGATCAGATAGGGGATCACTTATCTAAGGCTAACTATTGGAGGGATTTACATTTTATATATTCATATATTTTCCACTAATGAACCTTCATCCAGTCCTATCAGAGAGGGGGACAGGATTAGGCCATTTGTGCCATCTGTGTTTGTGTGAATGCTGCTGTCTGTTAATTCACATGGCTGGCAACGGAAATATTTGTTCAGAAATTATGTGCTCCTGTATCTACTGGGAATACATGCTGAGCCTGGCTACTGGATGGATCTGGGAACATGGAGCTGTGGCAGTCTCACCTCTACCAGGCTTCCAGATTCTTCAGCCTCTGACATTGCTGAGTGGAGTTTAATCAAGTTCAAAGCACAATGGATAATGGATTGTTATTATGTTTTTTAATATTTTGAGGGGTTTTTTTTACTGATTTGTTTGCTTGTTTCCATGACACTATCCCTTGTCTTCAGTGTCAGTACCTACCCATGCATTCAAGTTTTTGGGGTAATTCCTAAAGACATTTGAGATCATAAAACCAAGATATAAGATACACATTAAAAATATTGAAACAGAATTTATAGCAAGAAACATAACACATTTTCAGACACTAGGGCAATGGAGAAAAATAGTTTTTTTGCCTTCCTTTCAATAGCTGGGGGGAATTAGCCTTGGCAAAAAGTCAAAATTCCCAACCAGCTGCCCACCTACCCCCGCTGCTTACCAGAACAGAAGAAAATAGGATGAGAAAGCTTCCAGTTCAAGATAAAGACGGGGAGGTTGGTTACCATTTACTGTCATGGGCAAAAAACCCCTCCACTTGGGGAAAATTCATTCAAGTAGTGAGAAACAAAGACAAACACTAAAATAATATATTTCTTTCCCCTTATCCCAAACTCTTTTCAGTTCTTTGCTCCAGACTGTTCTACCCTTCCCCCAGCAGCACAGGGGGCATGGAGGGGTTATAGTAAGTACAGAACAGTTTATCTCTGTTATTCCTTCCCTTTCATACTTTTCCTATGCTCTGACATGGGCCCTTCTTCTCCTCCTCCTCTTCCTCCTCTTCTGACTTTGGTATTCCCACTGCTGTCTCTCACTCTTGTTCCCTCTTCCTTTCTATCTGTGGTGGTTTCTGCCCTTTGCCAAATATATTTTCACAAAGGTGCTACAAGCTTTGCTGGTGGGCTGAGGTCTTGTGTGAGATGGGTCCACTAAGGAGCTGGCACAGGGCAAGATTTGGCCTTTTTTCACACAAGCTATCCCTAAATATACCCCAACCCATACTCCCTACCCCTAACACCAAAATCTTGCCACAGACACTCAATACAGGCAAAATGCTCAGGAAGTTTTGTTCCATGATATCTGCTGGTTTCAAATAATCTTTTATGCCTCTGCTGCTTTATATCTGACCTAGGTGAAACAAAGAAAGATGTCTGTATGACAGGTAAATGGTAACCTATCACAAATGAAGCAAAAAAGAAAAAAATTCACAACTGCATTTCTAAATCTATTTCATTTTCTAGCACTCATGTATGCATTTGAATGGAGGTCCGTGCCTTGTCTCTGGGAATTGAACTTGTGGTGCTGAATCATTATTTAAGCATAGCTTCAGCTTGCAATGAAATTGCCATGAAAGGTTTAAGCTAATACGTTTTACCTCACAGCTGAAGGTAAAACCATGCATATAGTTTTTCATAAGAGCTCCATGATCATGTATTTTCTCACCGACTACTATAATTATCATGTTCAACCTAGAATATTAAGATAAATGCAGAGATTTTTAAAGAAAATAAAGTTATTATGTGAATTTCAAGCCTCATCCATCCACTAACTTCCACCTATCTTCTCGTACCCATATGTTGCAAAGTGAAAGTCATTCAGATGTAATCCAGAATAAGACAATAGAAAATATCTCGTTTACATTATACCCATTTCAGTTCCTATATAACCGTTTATAACAATTTCAGAATCCAAGCATGAATCTGATGAATACAGAGATGAACTACAAAACAGAGGTAATACTAGCCTCAGGAAACTGCAGATATCTGTGGTCACAGAAAATCAACTAATTAAACTATACTGTATATTTTAGATAGGTAGGGCATTTTAGGCTGGTAATTGCATTTAAGATCTGTAGTTCTATGGCACTATTATGGGAATCACTGCTGATTAAATGTCATTACACAGCTGAAGAACCAAATTATGCCATTAGACCTTCCATCCTGTTTTAAAAAATTATACTGCCTGTGCAGCATGACAACTACCTTTAACAAGATATCCAAAAAGGGCTTCCTAAAGCTCGCAGTGCATACAGGAGCTGTGTTACTTATTCTAGTCATTCCATATCTTCATTTCACCATCTGGTATATCATGCCTGAGCTTAATAAAAAACTTTACAGCTTGCTAAGTCCTATAATTCTAAGAAGATGTTTATATAAAGATTAACCTTTAAAATAAGCAATATGGAAAGCAAAGTGGTAGAAATTTTATTAAGGAAGGGAGAAGGAAGTGACTGCACTTTTTGCTTATCATCTGATGCCCAAGTACCGAGTCACCATGAACAGACAGGCTCTCTCTAGCCTTCTGAGTAAGAGAAAATAAAATTATTTTATCCATTATAAATTATTTTTATGAAGATCTCAGCAATGCCTAAAACCTGCCAGCACAGGAAATGCACGAACAGTTAAATGATGGGGTTAGCAAGAGCAGTGGATCGGCTGTCAACCTCAGTGCTTGTTAAATTACTCTAGTTGCCTCTGGGATTTCTGCACCTACCTCTCTCTAAAACAAAACTCTAAAGAGCAAACTACGCCTTTGCAGCATAGGTGTGAACTAGTCAGGGCCATTTTGAATCAGTGCCAGAAAACAGCTTCTGGCCCTTTTTTATTTAGCTGTATAAAAACATTCCAAAATTTCAGGCTGGTATCTTAGTTTAGCAACTAAAACAGAAAAGGAAAACATAAAAATGTAACCGAGCACAGGGCTCTCTTATGCTTTGGGGTCTTTTTCTATTAAATCAAACATACATTACCTCTAGTTTAATAAAATAACCATTTTTATTTACAGATCTCTTCTAATAATTAAGAAGCATCTGCTTGATGTAAGTGATACTGTACTGTCTCTGTTCTGGGAGCCCATGAAGCTACACTACTGAAGTGCCACTTGTGTAGGTTTAGGGGTGCTCATGAGTCAGAGGAGGATTCCTCCACTAAGTAGCCATGGTCTGGTATACCAGGACTACGGAGAGGAGTATCCCACAGCAAATGTAAACCAGAATTTCTTTGGCAAGAAAAGTAATAGCAGGAGAAGTAAACCCCAATTCTCTTCCTGTAGGCAATTCAGATTTAATGGATGTCTGTCACCATGTTAAAACAACTGCAAATTTGTTATGTCTGATTTATCAAACCAGTAAAAGACACCTGGTTCTCCCTGTCTTCTTCCCAGAGGTCTGAAATTTTCTTTGTGAACACGACAGGTTGAAGGACACAAGACTTTTTTTTTTCTCATTGAGTTCTGCTAGAATTACATATATGATGAATACTCTAGGAAGTTCACTTATCAATCCTCAGAAAGCCCCATATTTGAATGTCATAATTCATTTAGAATGAACTTTACACTAAGACCAAGAAAAAAGGCAAAACCATTACTGCTGTGAATCTACAGAAAACATGTCTGTGGAGAGAGACAATACTAAGAACAGGATGTTGACCCCATGCTCATCAGGGGGTCCACAGCTAAAAGCAAAATCAGTAGTGAATCCAAACAAAAGAATGCTTATTAAAAAGGGCAGGACAAAATGCTGACACCCATATGTCATTACTGAAAAATTCATTCAAGAGCTTAAATGTGTCCTGCAGCTCCCAAAGCTTTTACTTTGAGAAGTCACAGCAGCATGCCAGCACACTGAGCAGAAAAGAGTGAGCACATTACATATGGTCAGAAACAAGACAATTTAAAGTGAAAATTCAACAGAGCACAGCAGGATGCATGCACCAAATTGCTCAGGAACTAAAAAGTTATTTTAAGCAATGATGAATGGTTCCAGTATTTGGCAGGTGGATTTGTTGTGACACATCTGCTTTTTGTTAACAAAACCATGTTTGCAAAATAATCCAGAGGGAATTTATGGCCATATATCATAAAACTTTATTTTAAAGATTTTGATACAGCTTCACTCAATGACACTTTTAAAGGCAATGGACCGAGTGGTCAGCTCATGTGAGAATTCCAAGTGAAGGCAGAACTTCAATGTGAGTTTTACCATTGACAATACTTACAGCACACAAACCTCAGGAAATTGGGGCTTAATAATGTAATATAATTCAAGTATACTTTGGTTCTGTGCCTAGCTAAACTGAACACTCTCTGTCCTTTCACAGAGAGAGAAAATCTTGGCCCGTTAACTATATTTTTGATTCCATAGCCAGTCACTTCAAAAATTTCAGTGACACAAAAATGTTGAAAAAATTATATCTTGTTGAAGCCTCCCCCTGACACCGTTTTTCCAAAACTGTGAGTGAGTACATAAGTCATAACGAATAAAAGTTGAATTTGGTCATAAGAACCAATGGTTCTTAGCCTAATATGTCCTTGAGAAAAAGACTGAAACTTAGGATATCTTTGCCCAGGCAACAACTCTAATTATGAACACTGTATTCATTGTGTTCCACTTTCTTCCAAATGCAATATGGCTACTATTTGACAGAGTAGAAAAGTTTCAGCAGGAGTCATGTATTATGTTCCCTACATAATAATTAAAAGCCTGCTGAGACTTTGTATAGGGTGGAACAAGGAGGCTTGACTACTATAAGGCAGAGAAGAAAACTAGAGTCAGATCATTATGCTATGGCAAATGCTTTAACATACTGATTATATCATAACTACTAGCTGATCTTTGATCAAAAAAAAGTAAGAGCAGTTGTATCTTCATGACATTTGATCTAAAAAAAAAGATCTGGGAAGTGAAAACAGATTATGTACAGGTTTGTGACTTCCAAGTTAATCTAAACATTTAAATATGCCAAAATCTTGGACAAAGTTGAGACTAGATTAATTGGGTAGGATTCGTTTAAATATTAAAATATTAACATCTATGTGTATACAATCAGAGGTCGATATGTATGCTAAGTCAGTGAAGATCAAGTCACTAGAGTTGACCAAAAGAGTCAGACTTAGCAGAAAGGGTATCCAGTCGTACCCTCAGCACTTCTATCAGCTAGGTCAGGTAGCTCTCCTATTAGCCCAGCGCCTGTGAATCCAGGGCTGAGGCATTCACTTCTTCCTGTGAATTGCACAGGGACTTACGGTGACCTATTGTAGGATATTTTTACACCTCATTCCTTTTGTGAATGACCTGATTGAAAATATGGACTTAATAGGGTAAAGTACAGACTTCACAAATGTAAGAATGTCTAGTGTCCAAACTTTCTTTTCAAAGATATATACGACATTATACTATATATCTAAAGTTCTTTCTGAAGCCTAAGGTAATAAAAACTGAGAGAGAAGACTGATCTAATCTAAGGTATGGCATAGTGAACCTTCCTCACATTTAGTTTTCTGCTTGATGATTAAATACAGAGGCAGCTAAAGCTGATTACTTGAGATCCCAGACATGCCTACTCTGTTCTTCAGCTGTTAGAAACAAATGACACATGAACTTCCAAATGTATCATGTATTTTCCTCCCTTCTCCTTATGCTTCACCTAGGCTGGAGATAAGCTCAAAACTGCGATGTTTAAGGAAGTAAAGTGCACAAATGCCAGTGGTTCTGTATTACATTATCAGAATAAGATTCATGCCCTACTCAGAGGGAAGTTGGTGATCAGCAGATAAGCACTGCTGAATTAACAGACTGATGGATTTTAAGGCCAGCGCAGACTCAAGCTTGAGCTCTTGTGTACCATAGGCCTTTGACATGGTCCCACACTGGACTATTCTATGAATAAAGAGTTGGTTAAACGGATACATACAATGTCCAAATGCAGATCAGTAACAACTGGTATCCCTCAGGGGTCCATATTGAGACCAGTACTGTTCAATATCTTTATTAATGACATAGTGTGATTGAGTGCACTCTCAGTAAATTTTTGGATGACACCAAACTGAGGGATGCAGCTGGTATGCTTGAGGGAAGTCATGCCATCAAGAGGGACCTCGACAGGTTTGAGAAATGGACCCATGCAAACCTCATGAAATTCAACAAGGCTAAGTGCAAGGTCCTACAGCTGGGTTAGGGCAACCCCAGTATCAAGACAGGTGGGGGATGAAGGGATTGAGATCAGCTGTATGGGGGATTTGGAGATATTGGTAGATGAAATATTAGACATGAATTGGCAGTGTGCACTTGTAGCCCTGAAAGCCAATCGTATCCTGGGCTGCATAAAAAGGAAACTTGGCCAGTAGGTTGAGGGAAGTGGGCCTTCCCCTCTACTCTGCTATTAAGAGACCCTACATGGAGCACTGCATCCAGCTCTACCATTCCCAGTACAGGAAGGACATGAACCTGTTAGAGAGGGTCCAGAGGAGGGCCACAAAAACAGTGAAAGTGCTGCAACACTTTTCCTACGAGGAAAGACTGAGACAGTTGGAGTTGTTTAACTTGGGGAAGAGAAGGCTTCAGGGACATGTTGTTGTAGCCTTTCAAATTACAAAAGGAGTTTATAGGAAAGATGGAGAGACAGTTTTTACCAGGGCCTGTAGTCATAGGGCAAGAAGTAATGGTTTTAAACTAAAAGAGGTAGATTTAGATTTAATGTAAGAAATTTAGATTAAATGTAAGAAATAAATTCTTTACTGTGCGGGTGGTGAGACACAGGAACAGGTTTCCTAGGGAAGTTGTGAATCTCCCATCACTGAGAGCCACCTGAACTAGTGCAAGGTGTATAAACTAAAAGTTGGAACTCTATAAGGTTGCTGAGAAAAGCTTTAATTTGGGAAACACTATGTTTTAATGGATTAAGGCTGCGATTACTCTTTTAGTCATTCATATCCTTTAAATAAGTGTCTGTTTCAGTCCCTAGTGTAATTTTTTTTGATTGTTTTGGGAGTGGTTATTGTTCGCATCCTGAGAAGTTTGATTGTAGTCTTGCTTAGCCATGGGCCTTGCCCATTCTTAGCCTATTCCCATCCAGAGGAAGGTGTCCAATGCCCAGGGCTCAGTCTTGCCCTGGTGCCCTCCAGCTGCCCTACTCCAGGCTGAGGTGATGGGACAGGCCTTGGCTGCCAGGCCCCATCCTGATGGATCCCCAGTGCTCTGCTCAGGGAGCTGCAGCCCCTCAGAGAGCCTGGCCTCCAGGCTCATGCAGCACCCTGATAGTTATTCTGAGCTCAACAGGAAAATGTAATCGTTTTTTCACTCCTAATTTTATTTTATTAAAAAATAAACTATTTTAAATTAGATGCAATCCTGGGATATTTCATTCACTTTTAGTAGTAAATACAAAAATGAGGGAATTATATTGGTTAAAGAAATGGTCCTTTTTACAAATCTATTTTTCCCTGTCTGAAATATCTTTCTACAAAGACATTTTTTGCAAAGATAGGTTTTACAGATCTACTTTGGTGTAGTTGAGGGAGAAATGCCAAGACCAAGGGTTTGTTTGTTTTATTTTGTTTTTTCTGTATTGAGAAGATATTACAATATCCATGAGGGTCTTGTGGCTACTGTGTGTTTCCAGAAGTATCTCCTCTTCCTTCAGGAAATTTTTTATTCACTTACGGTGCAAGACTGATGGTCTACCATTATTACTTGTTGTCTTAGTTCTTTGTAAAGAACAACTTTTGTATGAGATTTATACGATTTTGAGTTGTTTGGGTTTGGGTGGGCAGCTCTTTTTTTCCTTTTTTTTTTTTTTTTTTTTTAATAGAACTGTTAGGTCATGGCCAACAAAATTATTTTAAATGAGTATGTTTTTTCTTTCAAGCATTGGCATTTTGAACACTATTCCCTACTCCCAGTGAATTCCTAACTGGTGATGCTTCTTTTAAATGAGGAGGTTGTATTAGCATTATTCTTTAAAAGAAATTGTGATCTCACATTTTTCTCTGTATTTTCTGTTCTCTGCTTGCTACAACTATTTTTCCCAACTGGTAATAATATCTTTGTATTGCCAGGTGTAATTAAAACAAATTTACTTTAAAATTGTCAGATTTAATTTTATTGTTGGTTTTTTTTTTCTGAATTTTCTGTACTTCATATTTGGAAAAGCAAGTAATATCTGTAGTTCTCCAGGAAGTTCCTGTACACAGTTTATGGAATAAGTAAGCATAATGGGCTAGCTAGATTTAGAAAGGAGGAAAAGTGTACTTTTTAAAAGGTGTAGAGACAAGAACATAGTCTTTTACTAACCGAGGCAAAATTTCACATCTCTACTTGTAGCAATTTTCTAAGCATTCTTTAGAATTATTTTTCAGTTGTAGACAAAGTATAAAGCATTGACACATTTAATGAGGAGCAATCAAGAAAAAGTGTCTGGAAAATAGATTTTGCTTCAAATTTCTAAGGATGAAAAAAACAGTATTCAAAATAACATTTTACTTTTAGAATAATAAATTTCGAGGAGTAGCAATTATTCAGTTTCAACTTATCTTTATTAAAATGATACATAGTATTTCAATACTTATAGGATCCGTGTCACAAGCTGAACTGCAATATATAGCAAAAATGTGCAATGCACAGGAACATAAGCAGATACAGCTCAAAGTCTCAGAAGGAGTATATATGCTTAGTAATCAGATGGTATATTTTAAGAAGTTATTTTTCCTGACTGTAAGGAAATTTTCGAATGAGCAAAAAAAAACCAGCCATCTACTAATTGTCCTGTTCAGCTTGGACTGAACTGAAGACAATGAAGAAATTTAGAAAGGAAGAAGACAACAATTTTAGTTAAACAATTGACCCCCTTTTTTGGAGTAACATCTGCTATCTGCAGGCTTATTGTCAATATACATTTCCACACTTCAGGACAACAGACCAGTGTTCCTCATGTTTCAGAAATAATGCAAAATTTGATTTTTTGGATAAATTGCGTAAAGCCAGTACCCTTCATAAGGAAGATCCCATAATAGTAAGCAATTTTTTAATATTCTTGGATATGTTGTGTTGACTTCACTATTAGAAACTTATGCTACATGCCTGAATTGTAATGTCACTGCTTTATCAGATCTCCTTTATCTAAGCTGTGAATCTCTTAAGACGACAATTTGTCATGTAACTGTGCACTAATCATCCACAAACTACATCAGTGGAGCAATAATATAAGAATATTATGGTTATGTGTCACAGAGAGATGGCTAACAAATACAAGAACAGATGACTATAGGCTGCTACGATAAACAAAAGTCACTTTGGAAAATATATGGAGAGCACTGGTAGAATAGTTTAATAATATCCATCAAAAGCTGTTTTCAGCTAGAAATTCCTACCTAAAAAACGCTGCATGACAATTTAAACAATTATACTTTCCATCTACATTGGCCTGTACCTCAGCTTCAATAGAATCTATGGAGATTTCCTTTCCAGCGCAGACACCTCAATGAGGTGTCTAAAATTGGGCACTAAGAATAATTTATTGAATTATCTTAGAATTTATCAAAAGGGATATTCCCACTGAATATATTCGACTGTACCTAGGTTAAATCAGACAACAAACCCTACTATCATTATATATATATAAAAACTAATAGATTTCTTTTTATAACATAGAAGCTAAAGAAGTGTTGACTTAAGCCAAAACCCCAAGTTATTCGTTTCGAGATTAAACATCTACTTTTGTATAGAAGCCACTGAACTCCTACAACTTCAGAGCTCTACTGAATGAACCATATGTTCGTCTTATGTAATCACTGTAAAACAGATTCTGTTCTTATGAAATGAGTTGGTTATTACAAGGAAACATATATAAGTAATGTCAGAAATGAGGCCTGCTTCTTCCCATCTCTTTGTGGTGGTAGTTAATTAGACTTTTTGTGCAGTCTTGCGTGTGAGACAATCAGACAAAAGTGGTGCCAGAAACATCAACAGTACCTCAGGTTTTTTACCATATCTTAATTTTTACAAGAAGTTAGATCTTAAAAAATTAAAAAATAATATCCAACTCAGAAGTATAGAACTTATGACCTAGCAACATTTCTTCTCTCTGTTGGTAAAAATTAACCAATGATATTTCAAAAGTCTATTAATTTGAGGTAAAGACACAGATCATTTTAAAGTGCTGCTTTTGTTTTAGCTTGTTTTGTTTTACTCCCCTTGTTCCCTCCAGGAATGATTATGTTTTAATTTTAATAGAAGAAAAAGAGTTTCATGGCACTTTATTTGATATCTTTTGTGACAGAAATTTTATTAAATGTGCAAATGTCTCTCTGCACTTCTGTCTTGGTTAAAGACACTGTATTTTCTAAGTAACCTGCCTGAAATTCCCATAAATGTTAAGCAACTCAAACCATGAAAAGTATGTCATTTATAAAATATGACTGGAAAATGCTTCAAGTTATTTACGCATACCCTTGTGTTTTGATTTTTCTATTCCAATTTTCTGTTCCAATTCCATTCTTTGACTTTTCTATTCCAATGAGCAAGCTGTGAATTCTAAAAAATATATTCTGCTTTGTTTAACTATACAGTAGCTGTTTTTCTTGGAGGTTTCTGATTAGAGGTAACTTCTACAGATATGAAGACTCTGCCAAGTATTAGAGGGTCAAGAACCTGTGAAAATGATAGCGCATAATTTAAGTGGAGGAAATTCAAGCATAAAACGTTACTCTTGTATTGAATGTAACATCAAAGGAAATCACAGTTTCCTTTGAATGGGACGGAGAAAGCATGAGGATACAGTCTCAGAAGAGTCAGATAATCTTGTAGAAAAGAGAGACCATAAAGTGGAATGAAAACAAGATGTAGGTAATAACAGCTGAGAAAGTAACATGGTAGGAAAATATTATCTATTTTCTTAAAATATTTAACCATAGGAGAAAAACAACAAATGAACAGAAGTCAAACAAAAAACAAACAAACAAACCAAGCAACCAACCAATCAACCAACCAAGCAACCAACCAACCAAACCAGGTTTCAGAATTGGAGAGCGGGGGGCAGTCAAGCAGATGGAAATGAGCAAAGCCATATAGACATTTTATCAGAGTAGCTGTAAGCTCCAGATCTTTCTAAGATTATACCCGAGAGAACAGCAAATTCTGATTTCTCAAGACTGAATAGCACTTTGTATCAGACCTGGACAGACTCCCATTGACATTTTGAAACAGCAGTGGCAAATTTAACAGTGGGAAAGTTTTCATACTCTTGGGTCCCTGAGTAACTGATGTTTAATCTACTTGATAGCACAGAGTAAAAACTAGATGCTCAAGGAGCACTCTCATTACGTAATAAGGGGAAATAGAGAAATATTTGGTACAAAAAATGGAAAAATATCAGTTGAGGAACATTTAGGCAGCTTGATTAATTTTTTGATGTATGAAATAGCAGTTGGGTTTCTATATTCCTGTTAAACTCATTAATTACTGTTCCGTTCTGTTTCTGGGTGAGATTTTTACCTTTTGAGGGTTTTGAATTATTATAACTCATTGACTAAATTATCACATGACTAAATCTTTTCTCCTTGAATTTGCATCATTTCCCTAAGAATGTTTGCACATTAATTCATAGCTTTGCCCTACCATTTCAGCATTGGAATCCAAACATGCAAAAATGCATGAAATAGTGGTCTTGAAAAACTCTGTTTTTTGAAGATATTGTCTAAAAACTGATTCTGTTTACATGTGAGTACTGGGAATCGTTTTTATTTCCCTCTGTACTACTTTACAATTTTTTTTCTTCATAAATATGGAGAAATAAATTCCAGATGTGTTACTAGGAAAAAAAAAAATTCAACAAACATTTGTTGTTTGACAAAAGCACGTGTATTATATCTTTGCAACAATCACAGGTATAAGCACATATAAGTTGTTGCATATGGATTCACGTGGATTAATTTATCTGTTTATTTATTCATACACATTCTGATATATGCTTCTTCATACTATTTAAGTTCTTAAACAGCTGAGCTTGGAAGTGACTGTGAGGAACATACCCATTATTCTATAGGTTCATTATACTTGATAATAAGTATGATCAAGAAATAAGGCACTACAAATGATATTTTTTTTTCTTGTTCCCTTCTTACAACAAATTCATTTAGCCTACCCATTGCCACCGATTTGCTGTTTTGATCTTTGATTCTTGCACAACAGCTTCTTTAATATTTCACCTACTGATCATCACAAACATCATTTCACCATGCAAATGTCTCTCATTGAATCCAGTTATTTAATAAAGTTTCTGTTTAAATGATGATTTTTTCTTTGAGCAGAATATTATGCTCACAAAACTTTTCCAAAAATCTCCTGTCCTCTGATACATGTTCTTTCTTGAAAATTAGTAATCTTTCAGAGAACTTTTAATGAAGTTAATATTTGACTATACATAGTCAGCATATCATTCATTGCTTCAAAAAAAAGCACTATTAATTCTGATAATTATAGGACAAACAAAACTGGAACCAAAAGGTTAAATCTTCTGCACAAGTGGATCTCTAGCACAGCATCAGTAACTAGGTTTTGTCCTTCATATTTTTTCCTGCACATGTACTGTGCAGGCAAAGACATCCTGTTGCATCTTGCAACTCAATTTGGTGCTGAAATTACAGTTTTCTATACCTAGTACTAGACTGCCCACTTGAGAAGCATGCAGACACTTCATAGTAGTTACCATTAGTTATGATTATGTCATGTCCTTTTCACTTTCACAGTATAAATTCACCCAGCTTAAGCATGCCGTGCATGTGTGACTGTTAAAAAATTTGTATAGGGGTGATAGAGGACAACAGGCTTTTTTTTTTTTTTTTTTTTTTTTTTTTTTTTTTTTTTTTTTTGGTAATTGTGGGGCTTTCAATGCAGACCTTCAGTTGTTATGGCAACCCTCAACGAATGAAACTGTCATCAAAGCCATATTTCACCACTACTTTATACAATTCTCTCCATTAAACACAACTAAATGTTCCTTTCTCAACCAGTGACACAGTTTCCATTATAAACTACACTAATAATATTAAATTAAAATATTGTTACGGTGTCTAATAAGAAAACCCCTCCTAAAGCTTCATTATAAATTAATGTTTTTTCAAAGTTCCTCCTGAAATCAAGTGGTTGATGATTTACTAGTAATCTACATTGATTAATACACTGGGCTACAACAACGAAGATGTTTTTTACCTGAAAAATTGGAACCAATGTTATCACTACTTTGTATGGAAAAAAAAATATTAGTTTGTTCAATCAATTATTTATGGCAGATAATATTCAAATCATTAGCTTTACATAAGATAAAGATTACTACAGGGCATCTAAACTTTTTTCTCCACTAGAACTTTCTTCTCACGTATACAACAAAGAAATTTATTTTCTCACATTCATTAATTAGTTAGAATAAGACAGAAAATGTATGATTACAGAATCTCTTGATGTGAAAATGAAAGACAGAATTATGAATCTATCGTGTGTGTCTCTGGGTCTGAGGTTGAAACCTTACACAAATCTAATACCATGTAGAACCCTACAAAATAGCTCATTACTGGCCAGTGGCACCTGTGTTAACTACTTCCTGGGACAAAAAGAGTGAGTATGCATAAATAGACCTATGTCATGACTACCTTTCAGCTTTAATATTTACTTCATTTGTTCTCAGTTTGGAATCATGTAAAAAGTGGCACATTCAGAAATGAAATGAAGTCGTGGCTCATTCTATAGTGTCACTCAATATATCTTTCTCTCAAATGTGAGCTTTGGTAAAGAGGTTAAAAGTGATAGTATATTAACAGAATAATAATATTTTACCTAACTGGTAAATGATGTAACTTTTAAAGAAAGATTTTGAATGAACTGAATCATGTGAATATGTAATCTCACGAAGTAGATTATAAGATTTTTGGCTGTATTTTTTTCATGAGATAATAGCAAACATAAACAGAAACCAATGCAGTTAAAATAAGTAAGTGTCACAATGTTTTTATAAATATAGATATAAATATAGTTATTTTTTCCTGTGTGTTCTTTCTCCAGAAATAATAATAATAATAAATACTAATAACCACAAATAAACAAACAACCCCCCCATCTAGAAATATTAGCAAGCTGATTATCTCAAAAGGTTTCCAGTCATATCAGGATATAAATAATTTTACTTCAATTGCCTTGAAATTTCAGTTTTGACCTTCTAAATTTTTTTAGTTGTTTTGGAACAGGTTGCCCAGAGAGGTTGTTTAGTCTTCATCCCTGAAAGCTTTTAAGACCTGACTGGATAAAGCCCTGAACAAACCTGGCCTGATCTGAGTTAACCCTGCTTTGAGTAGGAGATTGAATTAGAGACCTCCTGAGGTATCTTCCAACCTGAATTATCCTGTTGTTCTA
This sequence comes from Pampusana beccarii, assembly GCA_013399365.1. Classification (NCBI taxonomy): domain Eukaryota; kingdom Metazoa; phylum Chordata; class Aves; order Columbiformes; family Columbidae; genus Pampusana; species Pampusana beccarii. The sequence continues at coordinate 88,934 of VWYH01002090.1, forward strand.
TGATCCTTTCCTATGAAGTTCTGAACATTAATTTCAAGCAGGAAATTGAATTTTTTGTATTGGATATCATAATAATGAGATCTCACAAGACTTCAATGATTTTTTCATCAAATCCTAAATTTGATTTTTCAGAAAAAAATCTTTATGTACAGGAAAACAAATTGAAGTCACTAGACTGCCTTAAGTGACACTGAACCCTGACCACATTTCATTTTGATTACTTGCGTTTTGCCTCAAGTGGTTTGTAAAATCTTGGCTGCTAATTTAGAATTAAAAGTCAGGTAGTTTCTCTTCTATACAGTTATTGTTTTTTTCTGTAATAGACAACCAAAACTTCACAAAGGTTGTCAGCCTCAGGGAACAGCAAATAACTAGCACACAGTGTTATTTCTCTTTAGGTTGTGTGTTTTGGCTTGTTTATTTTTTCCTTACTCAGTAGCTCAAGAGCTCTTTCAGGCTTTATAACAGGAACACATCATTTCTCAATTATTGAATTAATCTGTCTTCACTATTTTTTCCTCTGGACTCGTTGCTCATTTTCCAATAGGCAAATGAGCTCTGGCCATTCTTCTTGACATAAATTCTTGAAGTAACAACAATACACTTTCAGAATAAATAAAACACAGAAAAATATAGTAATAGCGTTCCAAAAACAGTAATCATCAAAGTTACCCAATTCTTTTACATTTGTACCGTTCTGAAGAACCAGGGTGTGAAACTGTCAGGCTTTGCTGTGTTTTGAAGAATTCCAGAAGTTAGTGACTCTCAGTGGAGTCTTGAAAAATAAACAAGTAGAAACATCTGAGAGCTATGAAGTTGCAACACTAAATATAATAAAATTCATCAGTATTTGATATTAAATGTGGGTTGAGCATCTCAGACCAAAAGCAGACATCAGATCAGTGACAGTAGTGCTGCAACCCAATACAGTAAACATGCCTTGCATATCTTTTCACTGTTTGGCCAAAACTATTTTTGAAGAGCAATTCCCCTGCTACAATGTCTTGTCTCCCACCGTTGTAAAAGTTTTCCCAACCCCCAATTTCTCGGTATTTCTGGAAAGTTAGGACCATTTTCAGAAAAACTGTTTCCATCACAAGTTTCAGATTTTTGTACTCTTTATTCAAATACTCTATGTACTCTAAATGTAATTAAAGGGCTAGATATAAAAAAAAGGAGAAAAAAATCCAAACCATATTATTTATATAGTGGTGGTGGTTGGGTTGGTTGTGGGTTTTTTTGTTTGTTTGTTTGAGGTTTTTTGAGTTTTCGTTTCTGTTTCTGTTTGTTTGTTTGTTTGTTTAATTAAAGTTGGCCTGAAATGACTTACTCAACATTATTCCCTGGCCGCAAATTTTAGATTTATAGATAATTCTATAATGAATCTACACAGAATACTACTATAGTGACAGGTCAGCAGTTATTTCTTACCTAAAAGGAGATATTTTCATTAATAGGATCTTCTCTGTGTATTGAACCTTGGAATGCAGACTAGAACCTAATTACATTTAAACATTTAAAACATTTAAAAGTTGGTTTGCAGGATAATAAAGATATACACATATAGAATACTTATCAGGGTGAGATTTTAATATAAGTACTTTCTTTCCATATATCTGCTATTTCATCAGCTTTGGTGAGTTGAAATATGACAAAATAATTTTATGTGCTACTATTGTAAAATTGAAAAACTGATTGTTCCTAATTGAATTTTTTTTCAGGCTGTAATTTGTAAAGGCAGTTACACTTAAAAATATTACAAACACTTTAAATATCAGGAAATATGCTACCTGTGAACTTTGTTAATATCAGGAAGAAAGTATCGATTGACTGACAGTCATCATGCATTAAAACCTTGAGGGGGGCTGGGGGGAAAGAAAGAACCAAAGAGATGCAAAGTGAAGGAGGGAAAGAGGAAGAAGAAAAGGAGAGGGAGAGGAAGAGGGAAGATGGAGAGGGAGAGGGAGAAAGGAAAATGGAGGGAGAAGGAGAAAGGAAAAGAGAGGAGAGGAGAGAGGGGAGGGGAGGGGAGG
>VWYH01002090.1:95467-118667 GCA_013399365.1 Pampusana beccarii
TTTTTAGATAATTGAGCTGAGAACTCTTATTACTTTTATCTATTAATCTTAAAAGCCTGACTTCAGATTTGCTTAATTTTAATTTATGTTTCTTGATCATGTTCTTCCAGGATTGTACGTAGTATTCCAGAATGACTTTACCAATGTGTTGTATAAAGGTACTGATACTTTCCTGTCTAAGTAGATGTACTGATTACGTACATAAGGTCATTCTTCAAAGCTGAATCATGCTTTTTCCTGTTTTTCTTTCCTTTCCATCCCACGGTCAGTAATGTCCGCACTTCTGTTCCTAGCTATCCTTTCCAGTTAGGAAAGGACAGTTCAATGTTTTGATGTTCCTGTGTATATATCTGATCTGTCTTTATGTCATCAGTACCTCTAGATATTATAAAAGATTATTTTATAGGAGTTCAATGCTGATGGCAGACATTTCTTCCTTTTCAGCCTTAAGGTACACTGTGGGTTATTTTTTGTTTCCTTTACATAATTTGCTTTCTTCTCATGGATTTCTAGATAGCCTCAAGTAACATGATAGGCTGGGGTTTGTTACACAACAAATATCTAGGTTTGTCAGACCTTTGCCATATATTTTACGTTTACCATATTACTCACAGAACTTAAGCTAAAGCAGGTTTGACAATAACCACTTGACTGCCAGACAGGTGTTATCACAGCTGAAACAAAACAAACCCAACTCAAGCCAAGGTAAAATTGAATAAGTGGACAGATCCTGTATGGAGTATGTTTACCGGGCAATTTACATTCATGGGCAATACATGTGGAGCCTAGCAAAATGCAGTCTAATATGGAGGGAAAGGTCTTTCTGAAAGTTACATTTCTTTTCAAAATTTCCAAAAGTATGTTCCTAAGTTTCTTATAAACTTTTTTCACCCAGATCAGCTTATTCTTAGTCTTTCTTAAAATTACTTGGTAATTCTATACTCGATTTGCCCTTAAGGTTGTGAGCTTTACAGCACAGGGACACTTTGTAAAAACAGTTGAGATATCTGCTGATATCTTTTCTAGGAATAAATGAATGATCTTCTCTCTATATATCTATGTGCCTACATACCTTCCTACTCGATGCATATTATTTTCTCTGTTAACCTGCATCTCTACTATTTCTTGGAGTTCTTTTTTCCTAGGTTAAAGGATACAAATTTAAATATATATTCGTTGTTATAATGGAAACTAAATATATATATATATAACTAGTATATTCTATAATTCAGTATTCTCAGAGTGATCTGAGAACATGTCCTATTCTCAAGGATGTATTTTGAACTTCTTATGATATGATATGATATGATATGATATGATATTACGTTATATTACGTTACATTACGTTATATTACGTTATATTACATTACATTACATTGTATTATAATTATAAAATTATTCGCCAATTGATTATTTATTTATGAATTTATTTGAAGAATAACAATAAATAAATACATTCACATGAATATAATATTCACATTATATCAAATACTTAGAATTATGCATGCGGAATGAGATAAAGCCATCTGCTAAGATTCAAAGAGAATGATTGTACAAGGCTAGTACATATTAACATTAGATTTGTCTAATTAATGCTGCTAAATAAAGACAGGTCTTCTTGAGACTTCCATCCGAGATCACGTATTACATAAAGCACAGCAAAAAATAGCACAATATTATGTTCGCAGAGGTCAACCACTTTTTTTGTTAGTGAGCAAAAAGTTCTATTAGAGGCACAGTAAATAAATGAATACAAGAGCAAGAGTTTCTGGTTTTGTTTTTTACAGAATCAAAATGTAAAGGGCTTCTCAAACAATAATTATTTCCCCTCATCTTGTGGACAATTGATATATTATAACATTTAAATGTTAGACATAAATTTAGACATGTTAGACATAAATGTTAGACATGTTAGACATAAATGTTAGACATAAATTTGGATATAAAAGAAGAATGATTGCGGCCAGTTATGAAGGCTTCTAAAGGACAAGCACTTCTAGGAACACAGTAGGTCTTCTCATTTTTATGCCACCACAATATCTAAATGCCTTCTAGTGATATAGTTAGCAGTCTAAGCAGTATCTGTGATTCTCTCTCCATTCTTCTGTACTCCAGAGTAAAAAATGCATGTGGATTTATTATTTTTAATAAATATTATATTTTTATTTATTCAAGTTGTGCTCTTTGTTTGCATTGCTGCATAACAGCCGGATATATGCATGGTTCTAGTGCTTGGCTTATGCGCAGAACCTGTTTTCCTAGTCCTCCCTCAAGTGTGAAGATTCATGGCAAAAACATGGTGATTGCACCATCCAACAGACTGTGATGTACTGTACAGATCCGAAGATTTGTACTACACGAGAGATAAATATTGTTCAACTTGCTTCTGAAAGCAGAAAATGACATGCAAAACAATCCTCACAAGGTCTCTCGCACAAACAGTTGATATAAAACAACAGCTTATGTTATATGGAAAATCAACAACAAACAGTTTAAAACAATGAATAATTATATAAATAATGATGAGATGCTCAAGATTAGGAATATGTCAACATTATCTTTTAAGTTCAGCCTTTTAAGTTCAGTCTAAATGGTGACAGTTTTTCAAGACAACAGACTTCTCAAGCTAAAGGCTGGCACACTTTCCCATCTCATTCATCTGTTTCTTTCCTAAGGGGTTTCTTGGCATAATTGTTACTGATTGGTCAAATCCAGTTGCCAGACAGTCACAAGTGGTGTTCCCCAGGGCTCAATATTGGGGCCAGTTCTGTTTAATCTCTTTATCAACAATCTGGATAAGGGGATTGAGTGCACCCTTAATAAGTTTGCAGACACCACTAAATTGGGTGGGAGTGTTGATCTGCTGAAGGGTAGGAAGGCCATACAGAGGGATCTGGGCCTGCTGGATTGTAGGGGTGAGGCCAATTGCATGAGGTTCAACAACACCAAGTGCTGGCTCCTGCACTTGGGTCACAACACCCCCAGGCAACGCTACAGGTTTGGGGAAGAGTGGCTGGAAAGTTGCCTGGCAGAAAAGGATCTGGGGGTGTTGATTGACAGCTGGCTGTACATGAACCAGCAGTATGCCCAGGTGGCCAGGAAGGCCAACAGCATCCTGGCTTGTATCAGGATTAGTGTGGCCATCAGGACTAGAGAAGTGATTGTGCCATACTCAATGCTGGTGAGGCTCCACTTTGAATATTGTGTTCAGTTTAGGGCCCTTCAACATAAGAAAGATACTGAGGTGCTGGAGAGAGTGCAGAGGAGGATGACGAAGCTGGTGAGGGGCCTGGAGCACAAGCCTTATGAGGAGTGGTTGAGGGAACTGGGTCTGGTTAGCTTTGAGAAAAGCAGGCTGTGGGGACGCCTTATTGCTGTCTACAACTATTTGAAAGGAGGTTGTAACATGGAGGATGTTGGTCTGTTCTGCCAAATAGCCAGTGATAGGACAAGAGGAATTGACCTCAAGTTGTGTCAGCAGAGCTGTAGATTGGATATTAGGAAAAAATTCTTCCCAGAAAGGGTTGTCAGGCATTGGAACGGGCTGCCCAGGGAATTGGTTGAGTCACCATCCCTGGAGGTGTTAAAAAGGTGTTTAGACGAGATTCTTAGGGACATGGTTTAGTGCTGGAGTTATGTTATGATTGGACTCAATGATCCTGAGGGTCCCTTCCAAACAAAATGATTCTATGATTCTATGATAGCATGATTCTGTGCTCTCTTTGACACTTCCGAATATCTTAAATCGTCTTTGCATTTATCACAGTATTAGAAGAAAATGCTATAAAACACATTTTACAGAGAACTTGAGGTACAGACTCACTGCATCACATAGGACATCCGTGGCATGCCTGCAATAGTACTTCAAGCTGAGTAGACTCCTCCAATTAGGGATTAATTTTTTAACTTAGTGAACCAATTACAGAACCGTATCGCTGTGTCTGAACTAATCGGTTGTTCTAGAAATGTAAGGAAGAAAAGGCTTACATTTCCATCGCTCCAAGATACATATTTTTAGAAACTTTTTTTTTCTTCTTTTTAAAACCATTATAAATCATATTGAAATGACAAAGAAATTCTTGCAGAGATGCTGGACTGCTTAATTTAGATATAGCATAATTGATTTTAAGACCTATTATATGCCCTGAAATGCAATAAACTTTATGATAAACTATGGATATTGAAGAATATGACTGTACTAATAATTTACACTTTGGGTACACCTACAGTATGGGAAAGTTTTCACTTCATTATAAAGTATCTGACATAGTAGTGGGCTTAGTTTTCTGAACCAAATCTGGGCCCTACTGTTATATGGAAAATAATTCAGAAAATGGTAACAGAAAATAAAGAGGCTTAAAAAAAAAAAAAGTAAAAGAAAATTTTAAAAAGTGTTAGAAAATGGCAAGGCAATGAAATGTTCTACGACTGTGCTTTTCCTGGGTGACAAGTCTGAGTTTTCTCTGAAAGAAAATGGAAGATAATCAGGGCTTTGCTACTTTTATCTGAATACTAAGGTTTGTCCATAATTTCTTCTTTGTCTGTTTTTCAATTTGTTTGGTTCTTCTCTAAGTTCACATTTTCTTTTTTTCATGTAAGTTTCTAAAAGTGAATGAGAATTAAATCACAGGATATTTTTTTTTTGAGGGTAAGACAGCTAAAGGCTTGAGTTAGCAAATGTAGAAAAAAGTCCTCTTTTTTCACACTCCGTGATTAAATACAATTTATATGACCATAAACAAGCTGTTCCAACTGAAAATAATAAATTAATTGACAAATTGACAGTGGCAGTGGGCTTTATTACCCCAGAAATCTTTTTCTCCAAAATATAAATCACATGAAAATATGTTAGAATCAAAGCTGATCTATCAAGCTGTTAAGAGAAATAAGGAAAGGAAATCGTAGACATAATTCACTATTGTGTTATTCTAGTTTTATACTAATGGAACTCCACAGGCTTTTTGCTTGTGGATATTATGAAACAAGCTTAATTTATTAGCTATGCCAGTAGACAAAGCATCATAAAGTGCAATCACCAGCAGTTTCCCAGAATACCTGTTCCCTGTAACACGTAAGAACACAGTGTGGTAAAAGGCTTTAATAACAACTTGCTCGGTTTCTGTTTCAAAAAGGCAGTGCATAGCCACAAATTCCAGCACAATGAAAGCCCATCTGTTCAAAAGCGTTTCCTTGTATATTACCTTTTTCAATGTTGAACCAAATGTAAGATGGAAATCGGACTTGCTGATCTTTTTTTCTTCTTTTTTTTTTTTTTTATTCAGAAAAAGTTGTAGTCTTTGTAACAAAGTTTGGGGCACATCAGAATTATTGTTAGGAGCATTGCTTCTATGTGAAAGGATCAAGCCACTGTGCCTACCAAGATACTTTGCATCCAATCCGACCATTGGTTCTTTCCTTACATACACAGGTGTTGTACCACCAGCTAACTTCATCAGAGCTCCAAATTACTTCAGTTTAGTCAAAAGAGAATGAGTCTGTGTTGTTAGATGTAAACTCTAGGACCTAATCCCCTGGACATGCAACTAATGAAACTGCATATTCTACAGAGGTTCTGAAACGCATGTATATGTTAAGAGTTTTATTTGTGATGTGCTTACTCTCACCTGTCATCAGTGTCAGCTTTGAGCCAGGCGGACTGAAAGTATCTACGAATGAAGCTAATGAACTTGATCTGATAAAAGTAATCTGCACTGCTATCTGCCATTCTTTTTTTAAGTTAGTCATGAGTTTTATATATATTAATTTCCACTGTTTTTCATCAAGAAGTGAATTCAGGGTATTGCTGTAGAAAATTACTCAGTAGGTAAATTCATTGTAAATTAACCAAAGCGAGGTATTAATTCTGTCAAAGGTATTAGACAACATAGTTTGGTTTAAAGATTCCACATGCAAACACGAATTTAAGCCACACATCTAAGTCTATTCTAATACTTATCCTAATACATTTTCATGGATACAAAACATGACAGTTCAGAAGCTGTAATGAGGATAATAATAATAATAATACAGATGGTTTCTTCACCATTAACTCTGCGTTTCCTTCCTTTTTTTTCTTTTTTTTTTTTTTTTTTTTTTTTTTTTTTTTTTTTNNNACTTTGGAAATGACATATTATAGACAAATTCCAAAACCAAGAACAGTTTAACACAGCCTTGCCTGTGTTATTTCAAAAGATTTTGCCTTCAATGCTTCAGATCTCAAATGTACTTCTGCATATGTTTGACATCTAAAATTAAATCTGTGGTTTGCATAATTGTTAACTCCTTTTTGAAAGATAAATTTATTCATGATCCCTTTTTCTAGACCCTCTGTTGTGCCATTTACAAGATGGGAAACAATCTTGTAAACAACCATTTGGATTCCATGGCCTTCAGCTACCTCATTTTTGACCTGTCTGACTTTAATATTTCTTTAGAGGTTCCCTGGTGGAAGCAAGTCTTTGCCTCACACTCCCTGCTGTAAAAAGATGTGGTGGGTTGACCTTGGCCACTAGGTGCCCACCAATCTGCTCTCAGTCCCCCTCCTCAACAGGCGGAGAAAAAAATTAGAAAAAGTTCATGGGTTGAGGCACTACCGACATTGTTGATGGGCTTTGCTTTGACCAGCAGAGGGTCCATCTTGAAGCCTGCTGGAACTGGCTCTGTTTGACATGAGGGCAACTTCTGGGGTCTTCTCACAGAAGCCATCCCTGCAGTGGCCCCCCAATAATAAAACCTTGCCAGATAAACCAAATACATAATATTAATCTGTAGGTAATCTTGTGCTGAAATATGACTATATAGGATCATTCTGGATTTAACTATTTCTTACAGACACACATCATGGCACTCAAAAACATTCAACAACTGTGTCTTTCCCTTAAATTCTTCTTATCTCTGTAACATATTTACTTGGTTTTAAAACTGACATACACCTCCCACTGACCACTCTGACTGTTCACAGCACAACAAATTTTACATCAAGGAGGGGAAAAAAACTACACTAGAGATACACAAGAAGTTATTTTAGTCTTTGAGACTGAATCCAAATATTTCTGGGAGAAAAACTTCATATGAGTTCAAGTTTCAATTTGAACTTTTTTTTGGAAGAGAATAACTAAGAACAAGTCTTTCCTCGGGTAGCATATTAGCAGCTCTAGCACCACTCTTTTATGAAGTTATGTTTCAGAGAAAGACTTTCATAGCTCCTCCATACCTTAAATTGCTGTGGGGTGATTTGACAAGTGATTTCCAAACTGTCAAAACTTTTAACAGGAGTACTGTGGGAGCAGATGCAGTCATAATTCTTTGTAGGAAATTTAAATATTTCAAGCAAGTGAGTATCTGTAGGCAGGTGTTTTACAAGGATTCTCTGAAGTTAAGGGAATATTGAAAATGCCAGAACTGTGTAATTTAGACGTTGAATAATAAGAGCATTTTGATTCCAAAAGTATGTACACAACTTTAAGTTAATGGATTTTCTTTATATTTCTTATAAGATTTTGCTTTTCTTTGCTTTATTTTGCTATGGGCTTAAGCCAGGGGTGTAGGAGTAGTTACATTTATGCAGTCCTAAAATTACATTCAGCTCTCCAAAGGCAACCACGAGGCTGATGTGGCCCTTGGTGAAAATGAGTTTGACACCCCTGGCTTGTGTAATCATACCATTTATCTTCAATGGCATTCCAGTTTAATCGTTCTGTCTAGATAGCAAAGAAAAAAAAATTATTTGAAATGTAAAAAATGTAAAAACTACAGTGGAGCTTAAGTTTTGGACTGAGATTGAAATTGAACTATAGAGGACAGTTCAAACTTGAAGCGAGGTGAGGGAATGTAACTGTATTCATGGGAGGAAAACAATGGTTCAATTGTTGGAGAAAAGAGACAAATAAACAAAGAACGAATAAGAAAGCAATAAAATGAACAGGTTTTGCTTTTGAAAGAGTTTTTTTCTGTCTTTTTCCCCTGTAAATCATAAATGCTTTTGTTTATGCTATAGCTGATTTCTGTGAGATCTTCTATTCCAATGCCTCAAGAAAATCAAAAGGAAAGAATACTGTTCATATACAAGGGCAGATCTTATTTTGAATACAGTGGAGCCAATTCCCTCCAGGACTTTATAACTCTGTACAATTTTGTGTGTCTCTTTTCTTTCTATGCTGACTGTGGACCAAATATTTACTAGGCCTAGACACACCAGGCAGTGCACTGTACCTCTCCAATGAGGGGTCCATCCTGGGGATCCTCATAAACTCAAAGGTTTTAGAGCCCCCAGACATATTTCACGAACAATGCTGAAATCTCAAGCCTCATTTGGAGAGTGAGACTGAACTGAGGCAATTTTTTAACTGTAAATCCATATTTTTTTATATTAAATGTGTTGATCTCGATCTCTTTCAGAAATTATATTAATTATTAAAATGGGGGGGTATTACTACTGCTATTATTACTACCAATGCAGGAATAATGGTATTTTGCTGCTTATAATCTAGTTAGTACAATTTTTTTGATTTGTAAAATAAAAGCATATGTACAGTCTCTCTTAGAAAAGGTGGTTAAAAACATTAGTCACAGAAAACAGACAAGGAGCCATTCCCATGACTTTTGCAATGCTTCCCAGAGAGTATGATGGCTGTATCACAGACTTAATATACATCTTGCTGGGATTTAACTTCATAAATATATTAGGAGATATGTGGGAGTGTTGGAAAGAGGGAGGATCCACTTCTGCAGTACCAAGGAGGACATAAATTTGACTGGCTGTTCATTGGATCACTCACTTTTACTTCTTTGTTCTCATGCAGTTTCATTAAATGTAATACTTTTGTCTTTTTTTTATTCTTCTCTGAATAAATAGTAGAGAAACTGGTTTTCTTTTAAATGGATGCTAACTATTATCCCTGTTTAATTGCTAGCAGATAAACTGACTATAAGGGTTTATAAGTATCTACTTCATTGACCTAGTATTTTTTTTTCTTTTAATTATTGCTAGTAGATTAGATACTTAAAAGTATCATAATTTTCAGCTAATAAAGCTAAGTAACACAATCCCAACCCAATGAAGAGAAGTGCCTTCCAATATTGCAATTGTTAAAAAAATCTGATAATCTTTTCTTTTATGACACTCCTAAATGGGCATCGTAGGTTAAAAGCTACAAGATCTTTGATGTAATCTCAGAGACAAACTTTTAGAGGTAAAGTAACTCACTGATGTGTGAAACTTGGAACAAAGGGAGAATTTTAAAAGAACTGTTTTACTTTTAACAGTGCTGATCTTAGCATTCTGCTATTATGGAAAGTTAGAATTATTGATTTAATATTTAAAACTATGTTAAAAAATACAACCCAGTGTAGCAAATATGCTAATTTTATAATGAAATATTTTATTTATCTAAAATATTTATTTTAACATCTCTATTTGAAACAACAAATTTCTTGTCTTCTTTAAGTTAGACACATGAAATCAGCTGGTGTACTGTGTCTAGTTCTGGGATCCCCAGTAAAAGAAAAATGTAGACTTACTGAAGCAAGTCCAGTGCAGGGTCATGAAATGATTAAGGAATTGGAGCATCTTTAATATGAAGACAGGCTGAGAGAGCTGTGACTCTTCAGTCTGGAGAAGAGAAGGCTCAGGGAGGATCTCGTTACGATGTATAAACACCTGATGGGTGCCCATAACAATGAAGGAGCCAGAATCTTCTCTATACTGACAGGACCAGAGGCAATGGACACAAATTAAAACATGAGGTTCCATCTGAACATAAGAAAACAGATTTTTACTCTGAGGGTGGTATGCTACTGGCTCAGGTAGGCAATAGAGGTGTGGAATCTTCATCCTCAAAGATATTAAAAAACTGACTTAACATGGCCCTGGGCAACTTGTTTCAGGTGACCTTGACTGAGCTGGTGAACTGGATATGATCTCAAGATGTTGCTTCCTAATGAAATGACTCCATAATTCTGTGAATCAAAGATTCCCTAATTGAAGTCAGCTACCTTCTGGATCACATCAATCAATTTTACCCTTTACAGCCTGAAAGATATGCTGTCACCATATAACAAGGATTTTTTTTTTTTTTTTAACAAAAATACAAATATTTTTTATAATAGCTTTTTGGTTTTGTAAATTTATTTGAACATTTAGTATTCCTATTGACTAAAATCTCCAGAACCATCAAGTCACAAATCTCATGTTCTCAAAAATGTATTCACAAAATATATAAATTCATGTTAATAAAATACAAAATGTGTTGATAATATGATAAAACCAATAAAATTGATTACTGAACTTGCTGATTTCAGCCAACCTCCAAGCCAAACAGGTTTTTTTTGCTCAGGGAAATCTTTGACATGGTCACAGCTTTTTATTTTGAAGTTGCATTAAGGAAACTGTTTCACAGGGAAAAAAAGCAAAATTGGTTTTATTCTGCCTAAAGGTTGCATCAAAGCTCAGCTGTAAGTGAAAAAAAGTCTTTTCAAATAGGTAGTTCTGTTCTTCACGGAGACATTTTCAAGATTGAATCTTTGGCAGCGTCTCAATCACAGCAGCAGCAGATGATGACACTGGGGATAATCCAATTCTGAAAACACCTATTTCTAAATTTAAAAAAAAAAAAAAAAAAAAGCTTTAGGGAAGCTTTAGCATTTTGTCAGTTATCAGAGTCTTGTTTCTTTCTAATGCAAGTTTCAACATGGAAGTCATGATGGTTACAACATGAAACAGCCTTCTGAACTATGTTTGCTTGTTAATCCACCTTTTTGGACATACATACCAAAGAAGAATTTGGTGTCAATGAGAGAGGAGGATAGCATCATGAAAGGGTATAATTTTCACCTAATTTGCAACATTTTTTTTTAAAATCTCATTTAGCAGCTGCTTATTTGAAGGATGAGTGGTAGCCATAGAAATAAAGGACATCAGAAATAGGTAAGTAATAATGGTATTATAATATAATTTTCTATGAACTAGGAAAAATTTGCTTTCAGGTTTTCTTTTTAGGATTGGAAGTGTCCACTTCAAAACATTATGCTCAGGTACAGATTGCACTATCCATAGAAATTCCGTTCTAGCTGAATCTTGAAATCAGAAAAAAATACTGTTGGAAGAAAAATTAAAAATGAAATTAATAATCTTTGCATCCTGCCAAAACAAATAAAAATATAAATATGAAAATTGGGGTGTATTTAACAATAGTCTGTTCTTTACCTGCAGACCAGGAAACTACAAAATTGCATACGAGAAAGGAAAGCATGGGAGAGCAAGGAAAGCAAAGTGGAGGACAACAACGCAAAGCAAAGCAGAATTACAAACAAAGCAAAAAGTAAAGTGAAGAAAAAGTAGAGGAGTGGGGAGGGGTAGTAGTAAAAATCAAAATCTACCACTTGTCTTAACCACATCCAGCTTTTCATAGATAGGCAATTCTAGTTTAAAATAAGAGAATTAAATGGCAAAATAAAGTAATACTGTTACTTTTCAAGGACATCAAGATTGTGAAGAAGCACCTAACTGCCACTTAAGATAAGGAGAAATCCCTGAGGGTATGAGGTTTTGCAAACTGTCTGATAATACTTTTCTAAGCTTCTGAGAGGTTTATTAATATTAAGGTAACTTCTTGGGAAATAAGTACGTTTGAATTGGATATTTTAACACACTTGAACCACCACACGTATCTAAGAGCTAGTAACAATTATCCTAATTCCAGTGGGTATGATCTAGGGGAACAGGTAACCACACAGGGAGTTGTACACAAGATAGGATTCGGGGCATTGCTTGGGTCAGCAGTCTTCCAGAAACATGTATGAAGAGTGAACAGTTTCAGGGTTAGAATGTTGACATGTTTTATATGTAATCTCAGCATTATTTTGTACTATAGTGATCTAATTGTATGAGGATTAACCTACTGATGCAAATCCAGAACTAATAAATTGCTAATGAACTTCTGAGAACTTATTAGTATAATGTGTGCTAGGCTGGTAATTATTGAAAACTACAGGAAGAAAGGTTTGCTGTATTGATGGCTCCAAGCAGAGGAAAATTCTAAGATAAAAACCCTTTAGAAAATAGTTGCAGAAGTAAAAAACAAAAATTAACCAACAAACCAACACCAACACTAACAAACAAACAAAAAATACGCACACAAAAAAATAACAAGCAAACCTCCCCCCCCACTTCTTAGTTATGATATTGATTAAAACCATGGAAGAAATAATAACTTTGTTCAAGAGTGAAGATTGTTTAGAAAAATCTGTTGAAGATATGTTAACATTCCCTTTATTTCAAAGGACAGTAATCAGTAAATAATAAAAACAGTGAATAATGTTGATACCATTGTAAAGATCAAGGAAAACTTAGGAGATAATTAGATAATTTTTGAAAGGCTTCTCAACACTATTGTATCAGGTGAAGCAAGTCTGGGCTTTTTTACCTGGAAAACAGCGTGCTGACTAGAATTTAAATAATTCCTGGGAGGGACGAATCCCTTCTGTCACTATACCACACAAACGGATGCCACATCTCTCGTGGCATCCAATTTCTGCATCAGGTTCACTATTCAAATGAAATAAAATTATTTTTAAGTTAAGAGATAGGTCTCAGAATAACGTTCATTTCCAAGCTTGCCATTTGACCAGCTTTTGCTGGTTTTGAGTTTATTATAAGAATCAAGGTTTATTTCTGGCAAACCATGTAATTTCATAGCACGTGGCTTTGGTAGTCCAGGATCTACTTTCTGAATTCTATGCAGCTGAGGTGTAATTCTTTTTACCTGGGAAGGAGGAGTGGGGCAACACTTTTTATATGTAATTCTTGATTATAAGTGAAATCGGTATTCAGCAAAGGAGGAAAATAAAACTTTGCACTGAAGCTTTTTTTTTTTTTTTTTTCCTAACAGAAGGAGATAGACAGTCGTGTACCAGCAACAGCATACACATGGCTGATCCTGATCCTGTGGCAATGGGGTGCTATCTGAAGGTTTCCTTCAATCCTGTTTTCTATGATTCTGGGAAGATCTCCAGCATAAATAGATCAACTGCTGCTTTAGAAAATATCTGAGGGGTAAGCACGGGGTCTGCTACAATTTGAAAAATGGATTACTCAGCAAGAAGAGCTATGTTTCAGAGGTCAGTGAATGTAGTTATAATGTGAGAAATGGCAGAATTCAAGCTGAGTTTGAAAATCTATCATAACACACTGTATCTGTAAACAAGGAACAGCACATGTACATGTGGGCATGCTATCCAGAAAAGCTAAGATTGAAATAATCAGAAAAGAAATTACTTATTTGTTCTCAAAAACAAAAGGGGAACAGTGTGAGATAGGATATGGGAAAAAAAGGGAAAATCCAATAAGAAGGTTAATTTAACAGTGGAAATATTTTTTATCAAATGTGGAGGAAGAAAAAATGATATGTGCCTGAAACAGACAAACCACATAAAAATAAAACAGTTTATTGTTTTACCTATTCAACTAATGGCACTTTAAATACTGACATTAAGTTTATGCCAAGACTGTAAACTGTTGGCAGCAACAATTATGTCTGAAGAGAGAACATGAGACAATGTGCAGCCTTTGATCAGAACTAGAGGAAATTATCTTTCCCTAGGACTATTGATAGTAACAGGAAGTATCAGGTTTCCCAAACATGGCTTTGAGGAAGAAGCTTGAATTTATTCTGAGGGATTCTAGCCTAGAACGTTCTCTTGGATTTCAATGAAAGTCTATAAATTAGGGAAGTAGTTTTAAATAAAATATTTTCCCTGGGAAATTTCTTGTCATCTTCAGCATAGATTTTCCAAAAAGGAAAGTGGAATGAAACCTCTCAGTAGGATTTTATTTTTCCCTTGGTCCCACTCCCAATGCTTTAAGTATTTTTAATAAATTATTCCTTCTAAACTGTTAATTACATAGCTTCAGAACCAATAATATCTCTTTCTTTTGGCAACCACGTCTGTCATATGCAGTGGATATTTCTTCACAGAAATTGTTAAGTTACAGTATACTTCTTACCAGCTTTAACTTCAGGAAGAATTTAATATATAGGATTTTTCATGAGAATGTTTTAGATACTAGAACAACAGAGCTGATTCTAAAAACAGATCTGAAAATAATTTTTTAGCAGCTGTAATAAAAATGTACAATTTATTATATGTATTACAGTACCTCTGCAATATTCTGGGGTTTTATGCTGCATGTTTTATTATGAGGAACAGTTAAACAAAGGTTTGTTTTATAAAGCCATAGTGGTAGAATTATACCACCACGGAGCCTTCAAAATATACTTTTTTCTCTAATGTTTGTTTAGCATTTGAGTGTTAACTATGAGTAACCATTATTGACTAATGGCTTTGGCAATGATTCACTTAAAAATACCCATGATTTTGTTCAGAAAAATCCAGTGAGCAGAGCAGATGTCCAAGTTTCTTAATAGTCAAATAAATGTGATTAAATGGGACTGAGCTAGTCAGACTATTTTTTCCCATCACATTACTCTATTTTACCCCAGTTTACCCCAAACCTTCATTTGAATTTTTAAATGCATCCAGGAATGCAAGTTACAAGACATCTTGAAATCTATTTGTATTAGAACAACTGAGTAGATATTCAGTTTAATACTTTGAAAAGTGGAAGGCTGGATGAGGTTATATTATGTTTCAGGAGCTAGATGAACAGTTTATGACAAAAAATATTTTATAAATACATCAGCTTTTTGGTTGAAAAACTGTTCACCCACTACTTTAAAGGAATAATTTTGAAAGCGTTTCTGGTTTCCTTTATATACTTGTGTTGTATAAATTCCTCCATTTCTGTAACCAGATCTTTAAAGGGTTTTAAATCACAGGCATGCAGAATGAGAAATGCTTAGTAATAGCTTGTAATTAATTATAAACATAGGTTGGAAGTTTAGGTGAAGGTATAAGAACTAAACATTCAAACATACGCTTTTTCAAGATCATGCTAAAAGTAAACAGTCTGAACCCATTATGTGAACACATTAAAGACATAAACTGAAATGCAAATGAAAGCGGCGATGATATTATCTTTCCCTGTTAAACTTCTATAAACCATGTGAAACAGTGAAACATTCAGTACACATTGGCATGAGGTAGGAAAAGTATGTCAGGGAGACGGAAAGAGATAAAATGTGAATAAACATCTAGTAAGAAGAGAAAATCAGGATTCCTGTCTTTTTTCCAGTAAATTTGCCACATAGAGATTTCCTTTTGGGAATACAAAGGGTTGTGATCTTTCCTACTGTTTGGAGTCACATATAAACTCTGGGTGAAGTGACACAATGGCACCTCCCCACAACTCTCCTGATTTACATTGCAGCTGTTCACAGCTCAGTTCTCATATCATATATTTAGCAGTCATGAGATGAAATGTTCATCTAATGACAGGAATGAGGCACGGATGCCGAGTCTTGCTGCCCCCTAGGTGAGCTCCATAACTTCTGGGCCACTCCTAACCATAAGAACTAATGTCTTTCTTATTTACTCTCGCTTGGTTGGATTACCTTTTATGTATTTCGTACAAAGGAGGACGAGTTCAACAAAAAAGAGGAAGAAAGCTTCTCTGAACTACTCATAACCTGGTAATTACAGGAATTGCTGGAATAGATACTTTTGGCTCCCCTTAGACCACAATCTGCCTCATAAATCATGTCTATTAGATAGTAGTTAGAAAAAAAATGTCTCTTCCTAAAGCGAAGAATGGGTAGGCTGAATAGCTCTATTCACTATTTCTTGCTTTGACCAGACTTCCAGGACTCAATCTCACAAAAAACAGAGTTTAGGTTACCTTTGAGACATCCCAAATATATTACTCTACCTCCATCTGCTTCAGAAGGGAATCCCACCTATGAGCTTTTGTCATATGAGGTTCTTTGCCAGATATCAAGAGATATCAAAAGATAGACTTCAAAATAATTTTAACAATTAATTAAGACTACTTTACCTATAACAAACTATGATAAAAGAAACCAAATACCTTGCATCTCTAATTTCAGTTACACTTGCTTCTATATCACTCTCCATAGAGGATTTCTACGAGCCATCTCATTGTAAGTGTAAATCTTCGTTGATGTGGGCTTTCTTCTCCAGGTAACTTAGAACTAAATATATTATTATAAAATCTGTATACAATTGTGTCTCAATATCTCATAGTTTGGTAAAGGAATTTTATGGAGGACATAGTGATATTTTTTAAATTTATTGGAGATCAGGGAAGAGTTTGTGATTAAAATGGATGTTCTACTAAATCGGACAAAACTCAAGGAAACATTTTACTTGGGTGTTTCAAATGGATATGCAAGAACCTATCTTAAGGCATGCAATTAATTTTGAGAACTGCCAATTCCTAAGTAAATATCACTCTCATCTCTCTGTGTTTACTCAATCCTCCTCTCCAGGAATATGAAATCTAATTATGTAAGAAAATATTTTAATAAATCATTAAAAAATCAATATCCATGAAGTCATTGTACAAAAATAAAATATGAAACCTCTTTTACATTATTAGTGCTTAAAAAAATGTCATTTCACAGTGATGAGTCTGAAGTAGACAGATGACCTTTTGAAGTTATTTTTGGGATACTTTTACAGCTGCCTGGTTGCTTCCCGAAAAGAGGGAACTTAGGAGGCAGACTAATAAAAGTGCTGCATGGAAAGTTCTGTTGAGCGTTGCCTTCCGAAACCGAGATGCTATCAGAGAGCAGTTGCTTGCTTAATATATAAGTACCATTTTATATTATCCTCTTGGAATGGCTAGCAAAGAGCAACATGCTTCTTTTAAGTCACAGCTGTTTTCAATATCAGCTGCATTAATCTTTTCATTTTCTCAGTATAGATCTCTGTAACATACTTAGCTCACGAAACAAGCTTATTGTCCTTACCTTACAGATAGGAAATCTGTTTGTATACAAGTAATAGAATTGTTGAGGTTTTGTTCCTCTAGTTGGGTAAACATAGTGCTTTTGGTTTTGTGCTGTGAAAGTCACAGAAATATTTTGGGAAACAGAATTTTAGTTTTTCACTCGACTTTTGACCTTCTGAGATGTTCTGTAAGTTTCTATTCTGTTTGATAGCCATTGAATTTCTATTTTAAGTGATTTTAAACAAACTGAAAGTCTTTGGTGCATTTTGGACTTTAAAAAAAATGTTTAATAGTTATTTTAAAAGGTAATGCCTCAGTGGTCTTTTAAAAAGGTATCTTTTTGACTGTGTCTGACAAGTTGTTTAAATCCTGCAGGGTATATAACCACTGTAACCCGCATTGTTAATGGCAGAAGTCTATAATGAAACTATTTGTTTTTATTAATTGCAAAACTTAACGAGTGTATATTTCCTTGCTGATAGGAATGGTTTTACACAGACAAGATAATTAAGTTCCACACACAACACAAACATGTGACTGCTTTTCATTTTCACATATCCCTTTGGCCTTGATATCAGCTAAATAGATTACAGGTGACTTTGAATCTGTTCGTACCACCAT
This sequence comes from Pampusana beccarii, assembly GCA_013399365.1. NCBI lineage: Eukaryota > Metazoa > Chordata > Aves > Columbiformes > Columbidae > Pampusana > Pampusana beccarii. Next base: position 112,956 of record VWYH01002090.1, read on the forward strand.
AAGTTAACAGAAATTTTTCTTTTGTGTTTCAGAAGTTAGAATTTTACTATAGAACGCCTTTAGATGAAGGACCCAAGCACTTCGTTTAAACCTCAATTGCATTTTTATCACCATTCCCTTCATGGCTGGTATATTTGCTCTTTTAATGTACTCGGTGCCTGGTGTATATCTTATGCAACCCAATGAATTTCATAGTATTTTTGAACCAATTTAGTGGAAGAGATTCGATTTCTTAATGTGGTGACTACATACAGACGAGATATCTGACACTTACAGTAGAGACACTGAATTGTCACCCTGCAGACTTTCGTTCTTCTTGCCAATTAAATATCATTTTTCACCCAGAATCTCACTTAAGTATATTCCAAACAAATTCTTCCTTTGGATGACCCAAGTTCATTTATTCAAATTGGACTGCATCAAATCACTTCTAAAAAGGCAATTTATACGCTGAAGACAGCAAATAAGAATAACGATTACTGGTGAAGTCAGCTGGAATATGAGATCTGGGTAGCATATTATTTCTGTCTTGGTTTTTTTGTGTGTTTTTTGTTTGTTTGTTTGTTTGTTTCCACAATAAATAAATACTGAGGTCAAAATTTTCACTATTGCCTGAAAAGTTGTCCAAGAAGACCGGGAGAGCTGTCTCCTAGTGGACAATGATTTCTTGTAAATAACTAGAAATAAAATGATAGCAAAGCTGTTCTTTGGAAGTCTAGAGCTAGAATCTAGGTAATGAAAACTAGAACTTAACATTCATTGAAAGATATAGTTAGGTGCATCCCTTTACTTAAGTAAGAAAATGAAGTTCCAGACACTATAAATTGAAATTAAACAGGACTCTAAATAAAGTTCATACAAACTTTCAATTAAGAATTAATAATGGAGCTTCTACTTTAATTAAATATTAAGTGGCTTTAAAAATACTTATTTAGCTTAATAAAGATGCAGATATAAATTCAAGTCTTTATCTAACTAATCTGAATCTGTAAAAGATGTAAATTTTGCTGTAATAAATGTTACAGTTTTAAGAAAATATTAATGTTTTTCTCAATGTTGTATCCAGTTTAATCTGAGGTTAAACAACAAAGAACTTAGTTAAAGAATCTCATTAACACAAGAAAAACTTAAGGATTACCTGATACATCCCAAATATTCTATAAAATATTCATTTTCTAATGTCTTTGGATCATCTGTCAGAAAAATGCAGCTGGAGGAGTTCAGCAGGACCGGCTGTGTTATTGACACTAGGCATCTGATATTTTGTACCTCTAGGAAGACATAAAAATACCTGGTAAGTTTCAAGTTGTTTGATTCACTTTGTAAGTGTTCTGTATAGGCTGACAGTTGTATTATCTACAGAAATTTAAATAACTTTGAAAATCTTTTACTCACTTTAAGCACATGTATACTTGAAATTTCCTTCACTTTAAAAACCACACACACCTTTTTATTTTAAACTGGGTTTAGAGATCAAATTTTAGTTCCCGTATGTATACGTACTTTTATATTATCTTTGAATTACATGATCAGTGGGAACAATAATCTCAACATACAGAATGTTACACCTCTCTGTGTACACACTCAAAATTAGGTGGTATTTAACACAGATGACATGGGGTTTGTGACTATAATTCAAAGCACATTTTGAACACTCAGACTGTACAAATAAGCACCACAAAGAAGCCCACAGGAAAATATGCATTCTGTTCTTGAAGCCAAGTTTAAAATTGTGGCTCATTAGTAAAGTATCTACTGGACAGTTAGAAAAAATATAACTACATGTTTAGAAAGTGAGAATCATCAATACTGTGATATGGTGTAAGCAAGTGACCCTACGGAGAAAAAGTAATTTTGTTTTATAAAAAGTTGTGTATATGCTAACAATAAAGAAGATAATATCAAGAACAAACACTAATAAATTATCAGTTTACACCTGTAGATGTACATAGGTAAGCACAGAGAATTATTTAAATCAAATTATTTAGTAGTCTATTCTTCAGGGAAATATTATTAAGAAAACAGGAAATGTGTTTTCTCTTGCTCTGGTTTACACTGAGATAATGTGTGCACTAGAGTTCCGGTGCAATCAAATGGCAAATGCTCAGTTTTAGTAGTGATCACACTCTAGAAAATATATAAATGGCTACTTATACTGCAGAATAAGGTTTCAAGAATGTATCACTTTCTAGGAATACAAATGATGTAGCCTTTAATTCAGAACAATAGAATTAAATGCATTTAAAAGAATGACAAACAAGGAAAACTTTGTCACAGTAATTAGTATCTCAAAACTTGTTGCTACTCAAGCTGCAAATCAAACACATGGCTTTTCTTTCTGCTCAAACCTACATATAAACTGTATAAAAATATGTCACAGTTTTGTTCTTAGAGTCATAGTACAAACGGCAGAAAAAGTCTTGTATTGACATTCTAAAGCATTCAGCATGAAAAAATGGGTAGAAAGAGGGCCCAATAACCCAGGCAATTATTATGGAACATTTCCATTACCTGCTATACATGATCTATTCTGAGCAGTTATTGTAGGAATAGAATGATTCAAAGGAAAGCACAACTGCTATTATTCAAATATATATTTAGATTAATCTTAACAGAAGCTGACATAGGATGTTAAAAGTTTAAAACATCTTAAATCCCTACAGAAGCCATTTGGGAATGAATGTCTCTTCCTATTTCAAAACTGTATGTTAGTCAACATCATCTATATTTTAAGTTAGGACTGTAACAGTATAAAGGAGACTTCTGCAGTTTTTTTTAATAACCTGGATTTCCTTTGAAAGAGTTACATTTTTTTGTGCTTTTTGCCTCCAAATGTCACCCAAATAATTTAATATTTTGTTGTTGATAAGAGTGTAGGAATTAATATCTGTTGGCAAATGTGTCCCTTAAAGTTAACTGATGACATTTAAAGTTATATGAAGGAATAAATCATTTTGCTTTTCCGTCTCGCTAGGGACTATGCTTTATACACATGCTTTGTAATATAAATCTTTTATCACTTTGACATCAATAGAGAAGATGTAGCCCCTATTGAATGGTTAAATAGAAATTTTGAGTATGTAATGAAACTCTTTCATGTCTTCCAAGTTGCAGATCTCCTTACCCTGCATTTATAAGTGTAAAGTGTCATCTTAACCCTCCATAATCCTACAGAGATTTGGATATATTCCATTTGCTATTTTTTTTAAATGACTCTCTTTAAAACACTGAGGAGTTTTTGAGAAGGGTTCAGTGACAATTACCGTCGAACTAAATATAACTTTAAAAATAAGGATTTTAAAAAAATATAATGTAGCTTTTGGCATACAGCATCTTTCAATCCTCTGTACTTTAAGACAATTTGACAACCTCTATCCCATCTATCTAGGTTTCCACTGAGTAAGCAAAATCCTCTGCTATGTGCCCATGAAAGACCTAGAAGATGCCTTTGTCTTCATTTAAATTTCAAATTACTGTCAGTGGCATTAATTGTAGATGGGAATGCATACACAGAATTTCAAGCTACAGGGAATGTATGTGCTTTCACAATTGTTCTCTATCATAATTATTCTGAAGTGAACAATTAAATCTAACAATCTGGAAAACCATTCTACAAGAACAGGTGGGTGAGCTGTCTGATCAAAGTAAGAAAACATTGAATACAGACAAAAAAAAAAAGTCTATTCAAGGCCATAAATTGATCCACAGATTTTTGAGAGGTAATTTGCAGACTCATTTTATTTGATGTCCCTCAGTATTCTCAAAATAAAGTTTACATAAAACAGTCTTATCAAAGACATGAATTTGTACCAGACATGTAATTTTGAAAGCCCTTAACAGATTTGAAGGCAGAGGAAAAAAGCAGACAAAAAGAAATACGATTCAAAATGAGTACTGAGCAAAAGAATAAGACATCTTCAAAACAGTAGCTACCTGACAAGAAACAGGATGCAGTATTTTAAAGTTTGAGAATCACAGAATGTTAGGGATTGGAAGGGACCTCAAAAGATCATCTAGTCCAACTGTTGTTCATTTCATTGCAACAATATAGAAAGACGACGATGCTCAGTAACAAAGGTCCTGACAGATTTCCTACTGTACCACTTTGCAACATCAGGGTTGTTTGCATTGTCACATCTTAAGACACCGCAAAAGTGTTGGTGTTGTTGTTTTAATTAAATCTCTGATCGAACAGAGGAGCATATTAGTTTACATCTAGCTCCATGAGTCAGGCTTCAGTATGGCACATTGAGTCGACTATCTTTGTTATACAAGGCAACTTTTGGCAAGGAATAATTGTCAATATGCAGCTGTGAAGTGAGTTTTCCTGCAAGGTCACTGTAAGTTCAGGACCATTAAGAGTAAAACGTTGCCGACTCCCCAGCCTTCCTGTGGGTGATGAGCTTGGCAACTGCATTCAGAAACCAAGCTGCAGTGCCTGACTACCCATAAAAACAAATAGAAGGCCCACGTCATGAGACATGCATTTTATAGATTAGGCCAGAAGTTCGTAGGTTTACAATCAACCAACTCATACTGAGCCACCTGAACCACAAACAACAAAAAACAAATTGAAAGGGGGTGTTAACTGACAGGACTAGTGCTTGGAGAAAAGATGACTGAAAGTAAAGCTGCCTGATTTTTTTAAAATTTTTTCCAGATAAAGTTTTCCTTGAAGAATGCAATTTATTAAAACAGAAAAGCGTCATAGAAGTCTATTTTTTTCATGGAAAAGTGTCAAAATATATTATTTTCACTTTTGTTTCATTTCATTGTTAAACACATTTTCTTCAATAAGATAAAGAAACTTTATTTCAAGTCTATTTAGTTTAAATGTTTATTTCAGATTATATTGACATTATGTAATATTGTGGATACATAAGAGACCTGTATTAAGTGTAGTGTTTCAGAATTATTATAGAAATGACTATTGAGATTATTTGACATTGTCAAAAATGTAGAGTCAAATATCCTCAAATAAATACTTTGGAATTTCTACTTCATGGGTTTGAAATTCTAGTTTGTCACTTTAGTTGTGAGAAAAAGAACAACCATAAATATCTGAACATCGGAACTTACAAAAAAATTATAATTTCATTTTTTTCACAAATATGTCGAAGACAAATAGGGGGAAAAAAACACAAGGGAAGAGATTTCATTTTGCATGCTTAGAGTAGCAATGTCTTCTCTGTTGGAGCATGTTGAACCACCTTTGTAATCTTGGAGAAAACCTTTAGAATAAAATGAAAGGTCACCGGGATTTATGACAGACAGGCAGAACATATCTGTTCAGGGCACTTGATTCAGATATATGGGGATTTCATAAATTTTTGAGAATCCATCTGTACAAAGATTTTTTAAGTTAAATCTATTTGGTGGAATCTCTCTTATATCTCAGCCTCTGGTCACTTTGCTGTCAAACTTAACAATGTTTATTTCAGGACCTTCTAAAAAGAATTTCTGAAAAGATAGGAGTTAAAAAGCCATAAATTTCAAAGTGATGTTTTTGTCCTCAGAATGTGATGAGGATTTGTACTCCTCAATAATTTATTGGTTTAGCTCTTGAAAAGAAGGTTTAATGACCAATTCCAAACAAATACTATTCAGTTTATACTTGCAAACCAATTAAGTATTAAGTTTCTGGAGAAAAAGGTAGAAGCAACTTCTCAGCAAGACTAGGTAGGCCACGTACAGAATCACAGAATGCTAGGG
>VWYH01002099.1:0-58704 GCA_013399365.1 Pampusana beccarii
CGACTCTTACTGGCCAATCAACATCCACCCCAACTACTGCAATCACCATCTCAACACCAGCAATTATCACTCGAACGCAGTCTCCTCCACATACAGAACCACAAGGTAATTTTTTTAATTTATTGTAATTTTCTGCATTGCTATTAGTGAAATCCAGCTTTGGTGTCAGCTAGTGATGTGCCTTAAATATTTGTAGTCTCAGAGACTGTATTCGATATATAGTTCCAGATGAATCTACTGAATCATGGAAGAGTTTAGGTTGCAAGTGACCTTTTAAAAGTTTTTTTAATCCAATCACCCTGAGTCGGTCATGGACATCTTTTACTACTTCAGGTTGCTTGGAGCCCCATTGTAACTGACGTGAGTGGTTCCACTTACGTGGCAACCACAACTTCACTGGGAGTCCTGTTCCAGTTTCTCATCACCCTCAGAATAAAATTTTTTTCTCATGTCTATCTAAATCTAACTTCCTTCAGTTTAAAACAGTTGTCCCTTGTCCTATAATTAGAAGCACTGGTAAAATGTCCCTCTGTTTTTAAAAGCCTCCTTTGTATATCGAATGGCCACTTTAAGGTCTCCCTGGAGCCTTCTCGTCTCCATGCTGAACAACTCCAACTCTCCCAGACGGTTTTTATAGTGGAAGTGTTCTAGCCCATTGCTTGTTTTGTGGCCTTGCTCTGGAGTTGCTTAAACAGTTACATGTCTTTCTTTTACTGGAGACCCTAGAGCTGGATGCAGTACTCCAGGTGGGGTCTCATGAGGGTGGACTAGACTGGGTCTGGTATTCCACTCTCCACTTATAAGAGAGAGTGCACAATGTGTTTCTGCTTCTCAGTTACATTCCCTTTGATTATTGTGAACATGAGGACTTTTTTATCCTGGTGCCCCTACCCAGCTTAGATAGTTCCTGAACTGATGGGAAGTCTTGCTTTTGCTGCTGTTGTACCTCGTCTTTCAGCTGGAGAGAATGTACTGAGTGGCACCCAGGTTGTGCAATGGGAGTGGGGCTTGGTTTCGTGGGACTGCCACGTCAGGCATTGTTTGGGTGCAGCTGCGCAGACTTTCTTTTTCTTCCCTTTCTTCTTCTGTTTTGCCTCTGCAGCCATCGCTGCCACTCACCGGCAGTGCTGTCTGTAGGAAGCTTTGAAGCTTTTTCCAGCAGGGTCTGGGGAAAGGTTTCAGACTCTAGGTTGCCTCTTGCTATGGACCAAGGCTCTGGGCAACCAACGTTCCCATGATCACTGTTCTCCAGTAACCTACGCAGTGCTGGGAAACTTGATTATGTTTTCCCAGCAACATGAGACCCCATAATGACCCACTGAATATGTTTCCGATAATACAACATTGATTCCTGTATTTCCTTCTGTACATGAAAGAGTGTGCCTGTCCTCAACCAGATGTGAATTTTAGTTGAAGGACTGTCCTTGCGGACTCTGTGGGCAGAAGGATCATATCTTGCTTCCTCCTATCCTCCAGCATTATAACTGCACTGTTATTATGTAGGCAGTGCCTCTCTATCTACCATGTATCTGTTATATCATGTAGTAAAAGCAAAAATAGATGGCTCTGAGGCCGGCCTCTGCATATCGTGTGTAATACATAAAATGCTAATAAAAACCTATTTTAAAGGAGCCTGCACTAAGGCCCATGATGAAAACTGGCTTGGTCACATGAGAGTGAGAAAGCAGAGAAGTTAACCTGGGTTCCTAGCATGCCAAAATAGTTTCTGGGTGAGTAGTCTTAAAGGTCTTGGAGTTAGGTATGGAACACAGATTGCTCCAGCAACTGCTTATTTTCAGTAGAATCCAATGACCGAGTAAAATCAATGCTGGCATGAACATAGGACTTAGCACAGGGAACAGTGTACTTTCCATAGAATATAACATTACAGCAATACAAAATTAACCAAAAAGTTCGCTGATCAACTCAATTAATTCCCCTGGATATAGAACTGCTGAACTCTTCTATATAGTAGAAAATTTTAACACTACTGACAGCTGCTCTATCTGACATTGGTCATAGATAAAGTGTTTACATCAATGTCTCCAAAGCAAGGTGTAGGCCATTAATAATCTCTGTGTTAAGCAAAGGACATTAATCAAACAGTTTCTGCCTTATTCCTGTCTAAATACCCTGTGCCCGGATTTCTTGAATTTAATTTACTTAGTAGAAAATAAATTTAAGGTAATAACAGATGCAATTTGTCTGTTAAAAAAAAAAATAAATCTGTTTTCTCCTGGTCTTGCAGTCGGTACAACAACTGAATCGGGAACAACAACAACAAGGAGTACTACAGTTTCTTCTTCGGTTACCACACTGTCAACTACCAGAACAACAGAGATAGAAAGCACAGTGCCTACCACAGTGCCTACAGAAACATCTAGCCCCAAGACCTCTACCGCTGGGACTGTGAGCCCTCCAACAACATCACCTACCACCACTGTGAGCCCCACAACAGCCAGACCCACTCCCCACAGCACCACAGGCATAACAGAAACATCTAGCCCCAAGACCTCTACCGCTGGGACTGTGAGCCCTCCAACAACATCACCTACCACCACTGTGAGCCCCACAACAGCCAGACCCACTCCCCACAGCACCACAGGCATAACAGAAACATCTAGCCCCAAGACCTCTACCGCTGGGACTGTGAGCCCTCCAACAACATCACCTACCACCACTGTGAGCCCCACAACAGCCAGACCCACTCCCCACAGCACCACAGGCATAACAGAAACATCTAGCCCCAAGACCTCTACCGCTGGGACTGTGAGCCCTCCAACAACATCACCTACCACCACTGTGAGCCCCACAACAGCCAGACCCACTCCCCACAGCACCACAGGCATAACAGAAACATCTAGCCCCAAGACCTCTACCGCTGGGACTGTGAGCCCTCCAACAACATCACCTACCACCACTGTGAGCCCCACAACAGCCAGACCCACTCCCCACAGCACCACAGGCATAACAGAAACATCTAGCCCCAAGACCTCTACCGCTGGGACTGTGAGCCCTCCAACAACATCACCTACCACCACTGTGAGCCCCACAACAGCCAGACCCACTCCCCACAGCACCACAGGCATAACAGAAACATCTAGCCCCAAGACCTCTACCGCTGGGACTGTGAGCCCTCCAACAACATCACCTACCACCACTGTGAGCCCCACAACAGCCAGACCCACTCCCCACAGCACCACAGGCATAACAGAAACATCTAGCCCCAAGACCTCTACCGCTGGGACTGTGAGCCCTCCAACAACATCACCTACCACCACTGTGAGCCCCACAACAGCCAGACCCACTCCCCACAGCACCACAGGCATAACAGAAACATCTAGCCCCAAGACCTCTACCGCTGGGACTGTGAGCCCTCCAACAACATCACCTACCACCACTGTGAGCCCCACAACAGCCAGACCCACTCCCCACAGCACCACAGGCATAACAGAAACATCTAGCCCCAAGACCTCTACCGCTGGGACTGTGAGCCCTCCAACAACATCACCTACCACCACTGTGAGCCCCACAACAGCCAGACCCACTCCCCACAGCACCACAGGCATAACAGAAACATCTAGCCCCAAGACCTCTACCGCTGGGACTGTGAGCCCTCCAACAACATCACCTACCACCACTGTGAGCCCCACAACAGCCAGACCCACTCCCCACAGCACCACAGGCATAACAGAAACATCTAGCCCCAAGACCTCTACCGCTGGGACTGTGAGCCCTCCAACAACATCACCTACCACCACTGTGAGCCCCACAACAGCCAGACCCACTCCCCACAGCACCACAGGCATAACAGAAACATCTAGCCCCAAGACCTCTACCGCTGGGACTGTGAGCCCTCCAACAACATCACCTACCACCACTGTGAGCCCCACAACAGCCAGACCCACTCCCCACAGCACCACAGGCATAACAGAAACATCTAGCCCCAAGACCTCTACCGCTGGGACTGTGAGCCCTCCAACAACATCACCTACCACCACTGTGAGCCCCACAACAGCAGGACCCACCCCTCACAGCACTACAAGTGGAACAGAAACACCAAGCCCCAAGACCACTATCATTGGGACTGGGAGCCACCCGACCACCCCTATGTCAGTTACCACCTCTGGTACAACTGCAACTGAATCTTTTGCCACCACTTCAGGAACAACCTCTAGCTCTTTTACCACAGTTACTGCAACCACCACCACCTCCAAAATTTTTTCCTCTGGCTCAACTAGTACTTCTGGGCCAACTGCAACATCAAGTTCAGTCACCATTGCTGGAAGTTCTACATACAGTACAGTTACTCCACTCAGTGCTTTAAGTTCAACTGCAAGTCCACCCCCAACCACTCCTGGAAGAAATTGTTCTATTTTCCCTAATGAATCTTATGCGGTGAGTAGATCTCGTAAAGTTTTTTAGCGTCCCACTTTGGATGGTGACTATGCACATAATTTCGATGTTGGTAACATAAAGTGTAGGTGTTCATCTGGATAGTCCATTACATTTATTTTCTTGAGTATCAGCATTACTTCCAATGATATTTGGTTTGATAGTTTATATACTGCTGTTAGTTCTTCAAGGATAGTGTTTAAAAGGCTTTCTTCAAGGTGTTAGATCGCAACTCAGTGTTCATTTTTATTGTAGGATAGCATTGATGAGGAGATAACCAAGGCCAAAGTGGTGCCAAACTATCTTTTCTGTTTCTGCTTTTGAATATGTCCAAAGTGAGGAAAAGTTGTTTGAGCGTTAGCAGTGCAGTCCAAAAAGAAAGCACAGGGCTGAACTAGTCTGAGTTTGGAATGAGTCATACTTAGTCATAGTCTGGTTTCAGGAGAGAACTGTGAAAGAGATTGCAGCGTTCAAATGCTTGTGAAACTGGACTCAGAGTTCTGGGTTTTTTGAAATCCTCTACCTCTGACACAGACAGGCTAGTGTCTTGTACATTTCTAAAACCTTGTCGCATCTAAAGATGTCTACAAATTTCATCAGTAGATCTGCAGGGATAAAAATTATACATGCATGGCTGAAAAAGACGGTGGAAGGTAGAAAAATGCATACTATCACAACACATGCATGTAATTGTCTTAGACATTACTCCTCAAATAGCTGATGTTCCCTGTAGCTTCAGCTTTTAAGCTGTTCTAGGCATTAATGGAAGAGCATTGATCATATATTGATCACTGATATTGATCAGTGTCTTCCACTCTTGATTAGAAAGGGAGTCTAGGTGATGAGATTAGATAAGACATCTAATTTTTAGATAGTTGAAACTAAAAAGTCAATTCCCAATTTAGGTTACTGGCCTGACTTTTGTAACTAATGCTTTTCACTTAGGATTTCTCAGTAGTGCTAGGTCTTCTTGCAGGCCTTGATGCTGCTGACTGCTGTACTTGCTTCACATTGTCAGACTTCTGGTGGGTAAAAACTGTCAATAAACATATGGTGCTTTACAACTCTGCAAAATGTATTCAGGCATAACTGTTATCAGTCTGACTGCTTCATAAGGTTTCTCTCTCTCTTCCCTCTCCCCCTGTCTTTCCAAACACAGCCAGGGGACACATGGTGGCTCTGTAACTGCACTAAAGCAGTATGTATAGAAGACAATGTAGTTGAGGTGATTCCCGTAATCTGTAATCCGCCTCCTAAACCTATATGTACCAATGGGCTTTCTCCTGTGCGAGTCATTGATGAGGATAAATGTTGTTGGCACTGGGAATGTGACTGTAAGTATATATTTTGTTGAATATTTTTCTCATGTGGGAACAACACTAGTGTCAAGTGCAACAATATTTATCAGTATTTATATAATTATTTACAGTAAGTATTACTCAAAGGTGTGACCCTCAGGTATCCAGTATTGGTCTGCTTGGAGTGCTTCGTTGATTTTCTTTTTAAGTAATCAGGATATTTTACTTAATTTGATTGCCATCGTTTCTACATAACTGTTTTGTTAGTAGGATAAATTGGCCTCCCAAGGCAGGATTAAAATGTCCAGATGCAGACATCTGTAGGCTAGAAGCCTGTGTATAAATTACTTCTTCATACTACTGGTAAAGGTATTCCTAGGGTGCAGTTAATCTTATTCTCTGTTGTCTACCAGAATTAAGTCAGATGAACTGTGCTGAAAGCACCTGTTTTCCTCTATTATAGATGAGTTATTGATAATAAGCTCATGCATTGACATATACACTTTAAAACTTTAAATGCCTAAAGTTAGATGAGATGAATCCTACACTGACAGATGTTGTTTGTAGTCTGATCTGATTCTGTATGTTGCTATAATAAACTAACCTAGCTATATGTTTTTGTAGGCTACTGCACTGGCTGGGGAGACCCACACTACCTGACTTTTGATGGACTGCCATACAGCTATCAAGGGAATTGTACATATGTCCTTGTGAAAGAGATTAATGAGACAGTTGACAACTTTGGTGTCTACATTGATAACTACCATTGTGATGCACGGGATAGAGTCTCCTGTCCTCGAGCACTCATTGTGAGACATGAGACTCAGGAAGTGCGCATAGCAACAGTCAAACCGAATAGTGCACAAGTAGAGGTATTGGAGAATGTCACCTTTAATTTCTTGATTAATACATTAATACAGCATCAACCTGATAATTATATTCACAATGTTAGAAAACAAAAGCAAAACAAACAAATAAAACACATACACACACAAAAGAAAAAATAAAACACCAACTAAAAAAAAGGAATCTCTGGTTTAGATTTAATACCAAATTGGATTATGAAATATGACTACTTCGAAGGGCTGCTTTTTAAATTCTGAATATGACAAAAAATTCTACAACTTCTTCACTTTCTTATCTCAAATATCATCTTTCCTAAATATATAAATGTGGACATATTGCTAGGAGTTCAGGTATAAGATAAATTAATTTATAATCAGTATTAATGTAACAAAGGGAAAGAAAAAATGCTGAATGCAAGGATACAATAAAAACTAGACATAACAATAATGTACTGGGCTTAAAATTTTTTTAAAAGTACCATTACTGGCTTTGATTGGCATCACCTTTTTAACTTCTCGGAATAGCAGCTTTTATGTGTTTATTTAGTTGATAACCATGATGACTCAGTTTTGAGGCTTAAAAATTGGGTGAGAAGTATTTGTTTTTAGGCTTTTGTGGGATTTGTTTCATTTATTTTATGTACATCACTGTGTGGGAATATTACAAGTTAGGTTGCAGCATATTGTTGAAAATTTGCAATGTTTTTTTCTCCAAAGCAAAGAAGTTGCTGAGTAAATGTAGTAGTGTTAGTTCCATAGGTATATCATGGCTACTGTATTTAAATAAATAATACAGATTTTGGCTTGTTTCTTTATTTTTCCTACAAGCATGTTCACTTTATGCCAAGAAAGCTAAGAATTTGTGCACCAGGAATTTAGGAGAATTTTGTATTATATGTTCATGGGGTGTCCTCAATGCCATAGTCACTCTAATAAATCTGTTAAGCGTCAGAATATAGCTGCTTTAAACTCTGAATAGTAGCCTAGTTTATCAGTAGCTGATAAAACCCTTCTTTGGCTCAGAGAAGGAAAGTTTGACTTTCCAATATCATAAAAAGTAACACAGGGACACTTGTTGCAAACTAAAAGCACATTATTTGCCTATTCATTCTATCTACAATGCAAAGTAATGAACAATCAATTGTTTAGTTCTAAAGTCAAACTAAATATATGTCTCTTTTCCGTTTTCTTTTATTTATTAGGTGACAGTAAACAAACAGCCAGTGGCTTTGCCTTATAAAAAATTTGGCTTGAGCATCTATAAGTCAGGCATAAATCGTGTAGTGGAAATTCCTAGACTAGAAATGAATGTGACCTACAATGGCTTGGCCTTTTCTATCAGAATGCCTTACAGACTGTTTGGCAACAACACTCAGGGACAATGTGGTAAGGCTTACTCTTGTAATTTTTGTACTCCCAGAAAACCACATATAGGTAAATGGCAGCCCTGCCACAAAGATGAGTAAAATTTTATAACAAATCTGTGAGTGAATTCTTTCTCCTCTGACTAATTTTAGGTACTTGCAATAACAACACGGCAGATGACTGCATGTTGCCGAATGGCAACATTGCAGAAAACTGTGAAATCATGGCAGATCATTGGCAAGTTGATGATAAATCCAAACCACAGTGCTCTCCAGGCCTAGTTCCCACAAGAGCACCTAGCACAACTCCAGGACAGCCTCACAACGGAAGTGTCGTCTGCGAGCTTATTTTGGGAAGGTAGACATTCCTCCGAGGTTTATAAGCCTTTGATCTTTAAATTAAGTCACAATTTTAGGATTCATTTCTCAACAAAAAGTGTCTCTAACTATTGCTCCATTTCTTATAGCTTCGTGGGTTGCTTCCCTTCCTTTTACTGATTCTAGATGTCATTCTTTGCTGATAGTTTTCCTCTAACCCTCTGGCTGCTACTCGATAATATTCATGTATGTCCTGGATAGAAAATACTGGTGACTGAGTGCTTATTAGGTGAGGGGAGAATACTTTAAAATATATTTAAAGGTAACAATTTAGACAAGTGTTCTTCGTAAAAATCTCTCAGTAATAGTCTTCATTCACATCTGCTTAAGCGTGACTGTTGCCACATTGTAACGTGTTAAGTGCGTTAGAAGATTTCATGGATTATTCAGTAACTAATAATGATATGCGTTTCTGTTTCTAGTGTGTTTGAGCCATGCCATCGCTTTGTCCAGCCTGAAAAGTTCTATGCAGCGTGCGTTTTTGACACTTCCGTACTTCCCAACCTAGGCCTGGAATGCTCAAGTCTGCAGGTCTATGCTGCCATCTGTGCTGATCAAAGTGTATGCATTGACTGGAGAAATCATACCAATGGTGTCTGCTGTAAGTATTTGGTCATTTATCTTGAACTATTGGGAAGCTTATATGGAACTGTTTCAGCAATAATGTCCTAATGGTAAGTCATATTGCTTTCTGAGCAATGAGGACACCAATAAATCACACCAGTTGCTTTCCTTAAGTAATTTTATGGGTAACACTTTTAACAATGTAAATAATAAGTGAGCCTGCAAAATATACATCTCTTGACTGTGCCAGCAACACCTGTATCAGTAGATACATTTTTGTACACAGACAGTTTTGTGTTTTGCAGGCATCAGCAGATCACTCTATGTTCAGTCATGTACACACTCATTTTCAGCTGCAGTAAGAAGAGGATGGAGAGTAGGGATACACTCCCCTTTGAGAACTTGCACAAAAGAGACCAAAATTATGAAAAAATTGTAATAAAGATGTAGACTCCGGGCTTTATCTCCTTAATGTAACGTAGGTGATATATCTCTATGGCTAAAATGCGTAAAAGAATTCCACTCAGAGACATGAGACTGATATCTCCTTCTTTGAGGTGTTTGTTTTTATCTTTGTTTCTCAGATCGTCAAAGATACATAAGAAAATCAGTAGTCAGTGTTTAATTTCTTGGCATGAGGTCAATGGGGCTTTTATTTGATATTGTTACTGAGCTCTTCCTTTTATTTCATGTTCCAGCTTATGAATGCCCCTCAGATAAAGAATACAGAGCATGTGGTCCTATTAAAGAGATAACCTGCAAAACAAGGTAAATAATTCCCTCACTGTTAGTTATAGCTCATACAACTATTCAGTCATATCTAAGGCATAGGTATATGAGTGAAATCAACCTCCTGTCATGTCTTAAATTAACTGCCAAATTTGGTACCACCTTTCTCATGATCCTAAATCTGGGTGCCTGTATTGTTTATGTTGTTTGGATATACCAAACTTAAGTACTGACAATTCTTAAATTGCAAATGTGCACATCATGTACCACTGTGACTTCAGTGAAAGGCTATTTGTAATAATCTCCCTCTGCACGCCTATGACAGTAATGGTGTTCCTCTGAACATTTTGTCTCATACAGTCAACAAAATGAAACTTCGACTAATCAAGTGGAAGGCTGTTTCTGTCCTAATGGAACAATGCTGTACGACTCCAGTGTGGATGTCTGTGTGAAAACCTGTGGTGAGTTTTACTGCTTCACTTGAATGCGTATTTGTTTCCTCTTTGATGTTTCCTTCTCATGCATGCAACACAGATCTGACTGTATGCAGTACTCACACAATATAGAGATGTCTACTGTTATATGGGTAAATGGAAATTTATTTTCATATTTTCACAGGCTGTGTTGGAGTGGATAAGATACCGAGAGAGGTATGTTGCCTTGTGCTTTTGCATTTCCCGTAGAGGCTGGGGGTGGAGAGAGGAGTGTGGTCTTCACTGGTGCAATCTTGTTTTGTCATCTCCCAACTTTTCATTCCTGTTTTTACTTCTGTTCTTTTTGATTGATAACCACACAATCACTCACTTTATTTTCTTTAATGGCAGTTTGGGGAAAAGTTTACAGTAGACTGTCAGGACTGCATTTGCCTGGAAGGTGAAAATGGCATTGTATGCGAGCCTCACAAATGTGCCAAACAAAACGAGATCAGTTGTGATGGAGAAGGCTTCTATGAGGTCAATGAAGTCAATTCTGAAGACTCCTGCTGCCCCATTGTCACCTGCAGTGAGTTTATACGTCTGTTTTTGGTCTTTCTTTACCTTTTAGGAATAGAAAGAAGAGAACTGAACTAGATTAGCAAAAGAGACATACAGCAAGGAGTCACAAAATCTTCCTTCATACTTTTTAAAATCAGCTTGCACAGTGCTAGGGAAAATATGTTATAATATCACAATGACTCAGCATAACTGAATTTACAATTATGGGTCTCAACATAACGGAATCTTCAGTTCTTGAGTTCAGGACCACATTTAATTCAAATAAAATGCAGCCAGATTATGGAATTCTATGTGGGTTTTCATTTTGTGGTAGTTATCCACAATCTTGGAGAGAGAGTACTGAAACAGTTGTCTGCTACTTCTCTGCAAATAATCGTGATACTTTTTAACACTAGGTAATAACATAGTAGAAAATATTTCATAAACTAATGTAGTCCCCCAATATAGTGCCTGGTTTCACTAAGAAAAAATGTGTTCTCTGTCTACAGTTTGTTTCTTTGGAGATGATATGGGCTATTTCCCAGCAATGGAAAGTCTTTCTTAAATGCTTTGATAGTTGCCTGTTTCTAGTAGCGATGATTTAGTGTATATTCTACCTTTATTCTTTTTCTTCTTTCAGAATGCAATACAAGTATGTGCACAACTGAAGCCCCCAGGTGTACACTGGGATTTGAAGTTCATTCTCACATTCCCAGTGGACAATGCTGTCCTGTGTACCAGTGTGGTAAGTCCCTTGGAAATAGATTACAATGATTAGCATTAAATACTACATAATTTAGCATAATACTTAGTAAGACTGTACACAAGAGCCTTTTAAAGAGGTAATAAGAAGTCAGATTCTACAAATTAGCTACTAATAGCATTAATTACTACTGTTATGATTATTATGGACAACTGTGAAATCAAATATAACTCAGGTGGCTCAAGTTTGATTTGCCTGGTTGCGCGTACATGTAAGAACAACTACAGAATTAACTGGGACTGTGGTCTCAGCTTGACTATGAACTGGGCTGCTTGTATTAGGCCAAATCTTCCTCCTCCCTCCCTTTTTGCTCATGCAGTATTCATTCTTACAGTTTATATAAGTCATATCTGCTACCAGAAATGGGGAATAACCAATGTATTTAACCATATGCATTGTGATTCACTGTAGAAGAAATGAGTTTGTCTAGTTTTTTTGTCGAGTTTTTTTTTTTTTTTTTCCTGCCTCCTATGTAACCACTTAATTCCTTGCCTGTTAACAGTTCCTAAGAGGGTTTGTGTACATCAGAATGCTGAGTTCTTGGTAAGTTCCTATTTCAACAGTCTTCTGAAAATGCTTAAAAGACCAGTTAGTGTACTTTATCGAAAGTGCTATGAGGAGGTTTATCTTGTACAATCAATATTTCAGAAATTTTCAAATTCCTGTCAAGAGTTCATCGATTTCACAAAGCCTAAATCTTTTCTGTAAATGTTGTTGCATATGAAAGAGATTAGAGAGTTGTTTGTGTGTCAGTATCAGACAACAAATTTGGTTTAGAGCTAAATGTGCGTGAATTTTAAAAAGTCAGTCCACATTTACTATCAGCATGTTATTACAGTTCTAAGACTCTGCTTTCAAAAATGAAAAGATTTGTAAGTAAGTATTATTCTAAGCAGACTTAGATTCCTAATAAATTCTGTTTGGTCTAGTAATTGTTTTGTATGACAGATTTGTATGACACCCTTCCTTTTAATATATGAGGTTATCATTGCTATATAGGACTTCAATAAAGACACATGTTAAATTAAATTCAATATTTAAAACATTGTCTTCGTAAATGGTAGCCAAATAGCTATCCAATAGTGTTTAGGATTGTTTCCTTTTCCATTGCTTGGTTTACAGATTTTTTTTGAAACTAAGAAATGTCTGTCACACGTAATATCTCATTTATATGAACCCTTTCTTTTTTTATTTTTTTCTTAAAATTTATAGCCTAATTCCTCAGTCTTCATTGACAAATGCCAGAATTGTTTCTGTACTAATGAAGTTAACGTCAGCACTCAACTGAATATCATCTCATGTGAACACATTCCGTGCAACACATATTGTCAACCAGTAAGTGACAAACTTAAACAAGGCAAACAAACAAAAAACCCCAAGATGCCCATGTATCTGAAAAGTGTTTTGATCAATGAGTGGTATAAGCAAAGGACAAGGAGCAGAAGTCCAGAGTCCATCTGTAACGCGGATACCAACTGTCCTTGAGCAATAGATTGCATGAAGCTTGACTGTGTAATTTATGGTATTCAGTTCACACTGGGAGGATTAGCTGGGAAATGTCTGTAGACCACTTAATGAAGTGATATTTAATTATTAGGCATATTTATTACAGTGCTTTAATTTATTCCATCTGTAGCCTGCTTTTTTTTTTACTTGTCTTCCACTGGGTTGGAACACAGAAAGGTGCAAATCTAGAGTGCACTTCAAAGCATAATCAGTTAATGGGTTAGTATGTTTTCATTTATTTCTCAAAAATTCATCTCTCATTGTGCTTTCATTTTTAATTAATTTTAATATCTAGGGATATGAACATCAAACAGTGAAAGGTGAATGCTGTGGAAGATGTGTGCAGACTAAGTGTGTTATACATACAGCAAACAATTCTGCCCTCATTTTGAGTGTAAGTATGCTCTTCATCTCACAACTCCACCAAATTTGTAAAGTTTCCACTTTCAGAGTGTGAACATCTGCTTGTCAGAGACGAGGCTTAGTGTAAGTTTGCACCTCAAAGGTCAGAGTCTCACCTAAACTAAAGCTTTTCTGCAGTTTTTTGGTCTGAAGGAAGTACCCATGAAATCAAATTTTCTGGAAGGCTCTTTCTGGAATGACGAAGCCAACACCATTGGAAGGGTTTTTGCTCCAATGTATGGAAGCTTGGGCTTTTCTATATTATTTGATTTCTGTATACTGAAAACCAGTAGTAAATCCTGTGTACAAAATGATTCTATTGCCCCTGCAGAGTGAAAGTTTAGGATTGTTCTTAATGACCATATAACAGTTTTCCATAGGCAAGATCCATTGGCATGGACGATTTTGTTAATAACTCTGATGTGCTCTACGTACTTCAGAGGGATTTTTCTTTTCCAAGGGAAATCCCATGTAAAACTGAATATTTTCTCCATGTATGGCATACTGCAATACATGTAACAATATGCATCCAAAATGGCTTTCGATCTAAAAATAATTGACAGGGAAACAAGAGGGAAGCCATTGTCAGAGGACAGGAAAATTTCTGTCTGGGCTCCCATCAACTTCCTATATTACATTTTGTATTTCTCTTGCAGCCTGGAGAGTTTAAAAACGATCCTTACAACAACTGCACCATTTATAGCTGTGTAAACATCCACAACCAGTTTATCTCTTCCACATCTGAGATTACCTGCCCAGCATTCAATGAGGAGAGCTGCAAACCTGTAAGTAAATAAGGATAATTTACCCTCTATTCAATGCTTAGATTACTTTGGTTTAGTTTAGCCACCTAACTAGCAAGAGAAGTCAAATCAAGCTCTCATGACCTTTCACCAAATATTCTTAGTCCCAAGGGCAAAAGTTCCTGCTGCATAGACCTATAGAGTACATAAAATATCTGGGTAAGAGTTCAAGGCTTATAACAGGCAACTGCCTCTCACTGGTCAAAACACTGGTCAGCACATGAGATGAGATGAGATACAAAGTCCTCTCTGACTGCCTCGAGGGGTCCTATCTGAACAAGAACCATGTTTTCTTGAATGTCACAGAAACACAAGCTGTTCAGTCAGTAAGGCTGCCAGTCACACTGTGCATACTCCTCATTCAAATATAGAAAAGACTGAGAAAATATGTTTTGGAACTGTTTCTGAGGAAAAGTTGCATGATGTTAACTGTAGACCTCCTCCAAAACATTATCTTCATTTCCACAATCCTTTGTAAACTGATAGGTTTGAAGTCTGGAAGACACCATTATCTTTGTTTATTCAGAACAATTATGCAGTTTTTACTGGTTATTTCCAGTCACTGAGAAATTACTCTCCTCAGTTATTGACCTAAAAGCCTCTTTAATACAGACAAAGAAAATGATGTTATTTTTCCTGTTTCTTTGTTCTTTTAGGGAACTATTACATTCTTACCTAATGGTTGCTGCAAAACCTGTAAGTATGCCAGTGTACCTGAACAAACAACACAGAGTACAAATTTTCTTCTTAAATCAACCCGTTTTCCAGCCATGGAGGCTGACAAGTTTGTATTTAAATAGATACTTTCATATTTATGTTTGTTATGCCAAGCACTCACTGTCTGAACTCTCTGAGAAAGTTTAAACTGAAGCAGAAAGAGCATTTAAAGCAATTCTTCGAGTGCATTCATGAAGTTCAGAGAGTACCATACTGCAAGGAACTTGTGGAGCCATTTCACTGATTTTCTGATCTTTCCGTATAGGTGCACCTCTGGATAGTCCCACACCATGCTCTGTCCGTCAAAGAGCAGACTTTATCACCTATAAGGGCTGCCGTTCTGTGGACAGAGTTGTCATGACTGAATGTGAAGGAACATGTGGAACCTTCTCACTGTAAGTGAACTGACTGGATAATGGGATTTGAAGTCTGCTGGCACTGAGCTTGTTTATATAAAAAGAACGAGAAATAGGTAGATTACAGAATGGTAGAAGACCTGAAACTATCAGTTCCCCAGATCATGGGCACAAAATAATGAAATTTGTGACTGAACAGTGGATTCATCTTAATACAAAGCAGAAAAGTGTTTAAAATTGCCTTGGGATTCAGACAGCTACGATAATGCCTATTCATCCATTAAAAGTTGGCTTGTCTGTCATTTGCATCAGACTACCTTGGCTAGGAATCATCACAAAAGAACATGGGTTATTCCCTGTATTGGGAATGAGCCTGGAGAGCAGCCAGACACGATGCTCATAAGCTGAAAAGCTGCTTCTCAATAATTAACAGGTAAAACGAAATACACATATATCATTTAAAGGAAGATTCAAACATGCACCATTTTATATAGCAAAGAAATCAGAAAATGAATGTTTTAGTGGTAGTGTTAGTAGAGTAGTTTCACTGTACATTTTTCTCTGAAACAAGAGAAAAGAAAGTTTCTACAAGAAACTAGCTATAAGAAAGTAGCTAGTAGGACACCTCGTACTGAGCTATTAAAACACTGGAAAAACTTAATTCTAGCTCCTCAAAGAAACTGTCATTTGCTGTCTATCATTGAACATGCTGCAGGGCACCTTACATGAGAGAAAACTGATCATTAGTTTCATATTGAACCCTAATTAGCCAATGGGTTTATTAGTATTTTGAAATACCCTGTTATCTTAAAGTCTTGCTGTGGTTACCTCTGCACACAAATTCAAGAAAAAGAAGGCTATTTACACAGTTTATAGCTTAATATTGACAGGTTATGCAGGTTAGGAGTGGTGCTTGGGAAGCTGATGAACACAATGCTGCAAAAAATACTTTGCTTTGAGATAGGAACAGAAAGAGCTGCTGTTTCCCCTTCCTGATAACACTTCCTGGTTTGTGATATGCGCTTTAATTCATGTGATGCAGTTGTAGCCCTTGTAGCCAATTAATTGATGTGATGCCATTGTAGATGATACCGTAGACACTTGTCTATGCAGTTTTCTTGTTCAGGTCAGGGCTTTGTCTGCCCTTAATTGCTGATCTAGTGTGTTTAACATCCATCAGTACTGGGATGATGAGAGGCATTTAAGGAAGCTGAGCTCCTAGAACTCACTGGGTTTTTCTACTAGAACTTCAATACTAATTGTTTTACCAGAAAATGCAACGAATTTTAAAAGCATATTGTTATAATCACTGCTCTGTCAGATGAGCTTGGCACTTCTATTAAGCACACTATGGCTCTTCTACACATTATTCCAAACTTCTCACAGGAGTTCTGTACCTAATTTCACCCTCTCCTCTGTATGCTGGCTTCTGGCACGGAGTAATGTTACCATTTTCCATATTAACAGATACTCTGCTGAGGCCAATTCGATGGAGCACAGCTGTTCCTGCTGCAGGGAATCAAAGACTATCGTGAAGGATGTGGAACTGAAATGCCCCAATGGGCATTCAATTTCACATAACTATGTATATGTGGAAAGCTGCAGCTGTCAAGACACTGAATGCAGCCTCTCACAATCCAGTGAGACGCAGAGCACAGAAGAAAATGACACGCTGAGAACTCTGAACCGTATCAAGAGGGCCATCAGCTTAACATCAAAATGAAGATGAAAAAACCTAGCAGCTTTCAACTAAAAGGACTATGGACCATTCTCGTCTTCCTTTAACACTTTTGAACTTTGCTTTTGCCAGTTCCTGTGTCCTGTTCTCTGATTAATTTTGATAGGGCTCTATTTATTTGCGCACAAAATAAGAACACAAATTTGTATTCTTCCAAGTGCACAGCCTTTTGGGTCCTTTTATAATCAGCTTATTTTTTCTGAATTATTAAAAGCACATTTCAAAAACATGTGGGTTTTGTACTTATTCATGTGCTGTCTTGATGAGCCTGAGTTTTAAAAGAGAAGAAAAAAATATTTTTCAAGTTACAGTAATTCAACTAACATATTTCCTAAATGTTGGGATATTTATTTCTGGGTCCTTAAAGATTGAAATATCAGAAGTTACTGTCTGCCCCACCTTACCTGACGTGTAAGATCGGGTAGAATTTTATGCTGTCTGCCAGAACAAATCCAAAGATGAGTAATGTGCCATCAAGTGAATTAGATGACTTGGAGAAACTCCTGATTCAGCACCAGATCACATTTTAGCATTTAGCAGTATGTTAGAACTGTCTCAGTTCATCACAACTATGTGTTTTCGCTAAGAAAATAGTCCCTCAGCTATGAGAATATGAAGTTCATTCACAGTGCGGGGGGAGGGATTCACAGTTAGTACTGTAGTAAGAGGTGTCCAGATTCCAACGTTTGCAAAACAGATGTCTGTCTCTGAGCTGGTAATTCTAGGCTTCCTCTAGAGGAAATGGAGAGGAATAGCCATTTTCAGCATTTGTTTGTCTCACAACAGAGGACATATCCAAAGGAGGTTAGCTGAGTTGTATTCTAAAGCACCTGTTTAACTGATCTTACTGTAAGGTGAGCTGAAGGAGATTAGCTAAGAGATGGACATTTCTCTTGAATCATCTGAAGTACAATGAGGGTAATCCATACATTCTGTTGCGTGTGAAAAATGCTTTTGTTATTATTTTGTCTCAGTCAATGAACACTAATTGTGCTTTACACTTCTGAGAACTTAAAGTAACTGCTTGAGCCACAGCCAACTTGAATATAAGCATCTTTGCTCCATAAGGAATTGGTGGCACCATTTTGTGCTATTACTAGACTTGCCAAATGCATTGTAGTGTAGAATGAAGACAGTGGTAGGAATGCCCAGAAAACGAAATTCCAGGAGTTTTACTTCTTTAGAATACTATGACTAGAAAACTAAGTTCTGTGGAAGGGGAGAGGTAGCTCATCTAAGAAGGAGGAAGATTTGTCAGTTTACAAAGCAAGCTCCAGAACTAATGAAGTCTGGTTTCTGGTTTAGCATGGGTTTCTAAGGATTTCTATCTCTAGATTAATTGTGAGATGTGACTGAGACTTATCTCCTGGGACGTTTATAAGGTCACTCTCCTCTCTGTATTCTTTGCTGTCTAACAAATTCTGTGTTGTCACTACAACCATTCTTTTCCTTGAGTCATTTGCAAAAATCACTTTCCTCAACATCTGTTGACATTTAGATGTCTTTGAGATCTTAGTTTTTGCAGTTAAATTTGTCTGAAGTCAGAAAATAGTTTCTGAAGTTAAACAGATACAAGGTTTGATCAAATCTGCCTTGTTTCTTATGAAAAAAAAAAAAAAAGATAAAACATTCCAAATCAGTAGCGGCATTTTGCTGCACATTCTATTTACACTGAAGACTAAAATCTCCCTTGCTTCATTATTTTCTTTTGTTCTGTAGTTTGCGTGGGCTCTTTCTGTCCCTTGTAGCGATATACTCATAGAATCATAGAATGATTTAGGTGATAAAAGACCTTAAGATCATTGAGTCCGACTGTTGACCTAGCCTGACAAGTTAATCAATAAACCATGTCCCCAAACACCACATCTACACATCTTCTAAATACCTCAGGGATGGTGACTCAATCTCTTCCCTGGGCAGCCTGTTCCAATGCTTGAGAACCCTTTTGGTGAAAATGTTTTTCCTAATAACCAATCTAAACCTTTCCTGGCACAACTTGAGGCCATTTCCTCTTGTCCTGTCACTTGTTACTAGGGAGAAGAGACTTACACGCACCTTGCTACAACCTCACTGTGATGGCCAAACTGCTTTTAAATGAGGAAGTTAAAAGTTCCTGTATAAAAGCCAGTAAGGGTGCAGATTTTGGCTTCACCACTGCAGGGCAGTCTATGGCTAAGAATGTGAAATTACTTTGGACACAAAAAAGCGAGCTGCCTCCAAGAAGCAGTTTGTGCTTCATCCAGTAGAAAGTTTTACCTTTGAGAAGAATGAATACTGGTATTTCCGAATAGACACTTATATGTCCCTAATAAGCATTGAAAAAAAAAATCTGATGGGAATTTATATACACACACAGGATGGTGTTCCTTACAGTGCTCTTGATTATAGCAGCTCCTTCAGTTTTGGTGCTGGGTCAGTGCTGCCAATAAGCAGGGTCCCAAGTGGGTGCTGTCAGAGAATACTTACTTACAAGTGCTTGGCAGTTTCAGGCCAACCTGTACATGTCAAACCTCCACTCCTTTCTGCACTCCTAGCCACCCTAGAACTTTGCAGTTTATATCACACCTTTATTTCCATTGGAACTGAACGACAAAATCAAATAGATTCAACTTTTTCCAGCAGAGAAATCCACAAACATTCTTTCAGAGAGAAAGGGAGGAAAGAAGCTTTAACTGTGTATCCCTACAAAGAGAGTAGTAGTAGTAGCAGCAAGCAGCACATTTACTCCTTTCCACAACTGTCTTAGAAGTAAATGGAGACTTCTCCTACCTGATTTCATGGAGCATTTTGTTTCTTAAGAAAGAACTATTGGGTCTGCAGTTCACAGCAGCGATTCATCTGGAAAACCCAGGGGACAAACTGAAGAAATTTCTCACAAGGCAATGTCAGCCCATTATGGTCTCAGAGGATACGGTGGAATCTTCTGATCTCATTGTTTCCCAGGCATGACCTACTGCAAGGGGCCACCACAGCTTCATAAAAAACATTGGAGCTGGAAAGGAATGGGCTTGACTCGCTTGGTCATCCAAGAATGACTCAATTCTCCAGGAACTTCCTTGTCTTCTGGACTCTAGCAAAAAGAGTAGCAAGAGCCCCAGCAGGTTCAGCTGGGCGGCAGAGTGGTTAAAACACTGTCTTGCCTCCACACCTGTGTCTTGTGTTCATATCCTCTTGGACTTTCTGTCTAGCCTCCTGCTTTCATTGGTGGAAAAGGGTTTCTTTTTGGTTTGTTTCTTCATCTCCAGTTACTTAGCAGTTTTAGTTTTGCCTTGAAAAAGGAGGAAGCCTTCTTGGGAGGCAAGTAGAAATTCCAGTCACATAGCCTTTGAAGGCATCAAAAGTCAGTGTCCTAGTTCTTGCTCTCCCAGAGCTGCTTAGTTTGGCCTCACTTTGTACATTGTCTCTAAGCAAGAGCTGAGCAGAGTTCCCCTAAGCATGGGTTTGAACACATCCCTGAGGCCCCTAAAGAAGTACTTGAACCTGCTTGGACATTCTGGTGAATGAAACAAAACGAA
This sequence comes from Pampusana beccarii, assembly GCA_013399365.1. Classification (NCBI taxonomy): domain Eukaryota; kingdom Metazoa; phylum Chordata; class Aves; order Columbiformes; family Columbidae; genus Pampusana; species Pampusana beccarii. The sequence continues at coordinate 20,348 of VWYH01002099.1, forward strand.
ACAAAATAATGTAGTTATTGCTGCTTTCCCTGTGGGAAGGAAGGGCAGACACTGGCAGCCTCAAGTTCCCAAGTGCAGACTGGAGGTGAGATTTACCTGTAGCATGACAATAGCCTTGGTTGCCAGAGGCTGTGATTTTGAGTCCTTGCCTTAGGTGCAGGTCCCTCCAAGGCAGCTGGAAGTTCAAGCCAAAACCTTCCCAGGCAGCTGCAGTCTTACAGGAAGTGCCTCGTAGCATAGAGCTCACTGTACAAGACCACCGCCAAACACTGGAGCAAACCTGAGTGGATTGGCTGCAGCTCAGAGAGGGTGCTGTTGTCACATGAGTAAAGAGCACTGCAGCTTTGGGCCTCCAGTGCAGTTCTTGACACACCTGGTAACTCTAATAAGCAAAAAGAAAAAGCTCATTGTCTTATTGCATTGTAGGCCATTTTGGGGGAATACATACAAGTATTCCCTTAGATGGACCCTGAGTCTTCCTTACGGTAGGTTACATGCTTCCCTGTAAACAAGGCAACTGTGATATGCACCTTATCTGTGGAAGTACATGGGCTTCATTCCCAGTTGTAGTCTTCTCCAAGGTGGTTTGAAGCTTAGGCAATTTCTTCCTAATTACCTGGAGGTGCACTGAAAACTCAGCATTGTTCATACAACTCTATAGTAATACAGTGAGAATTTTCATCTGGAGTTAAAAAGGAGTTCTCAGATTTGCTGATAATGCGAGCACAATTATTTTACAAACCATTACTGGATAAGTGTTTTGAGAACATCAGGTGCAGAAAGGAAAATGCTTGTTAGCAATATGGAAAAGTCACTGCTGCTCTCTGAGGTAAGGCACATGAGATTCAGAAGCATGGAAAAAAGCCATACACAAACCAAGAACCCTCCCCAAAATAATAACAAGGTAGGGATTTCTAATCTAACAACTACCTTGTTTAGTGATATAAATATGTATTATGACATTATCACTTTGTGCTGCAGGAAAGGAAGGGTAAGATAAAGTTTTCAGTATGTTTACTGTTGGACTGTACTTTGCTAAACCACACATCACGGAACTAAGCACATGCAACTCCGCACATATACCCCAATGAAAGGACTTCAGCAAAGGCAAAGCCCTAAGTAAATAGTCATGTAGTTACTGTGCTTGTTATACACTGTTTGAACTTGTGTAGCAAAGCAAAGTCAGATACTGGGAAAAGAGGCAGAAATAGGTTTACGAACTCTAAGATGACAGGAAGGAAAATTCTCGTGAACTTGAGGTCCCAGAAAACTGAAATATATTTAAATAACTGTGACATTGATATACATTTTCTGAAATGTCATCTCCCAGGAGAAGCTCTGAGAAGCAGGGGTATTTTAGGGCAGAACAAGTTCTTCAAGTTAAGCAGCCTTCTTCCTAGGTCAAATTTCCTAAACTAGCTTGGTTTTTTCAGGCTACCACAAAGAACTGTGTTCTTAACTAGCAACCTCCCAGACTAACTTTTGGCCAGGCTATGTAAGACATGTTCCCACTAATGTAGAAAAACCTGTACGTTCTTTTTCAGCAGGACCATTTTAAAATCTGATGTGTTCAAACTGGCCTTCATTTAATGTTCCAGTTTTTTAGCATTCATATGTAAAATGCTTGAATTCCTTTCACAAACTGGTCTCTAGAACAGTCAAAAAGACCACTGTAGAACCATAGAATGTCCTGAGTTGGAAGGGACCCACAAGGATCATGATCCCACAAGGATCAACTCCTGTCCCTGCACATGACAACCCCACAGTTCACACCATGTGTCTGAGGGCATTGTCCAGTCTCTTCTTGAACACTGTCAGGCTTGGGGCTGTGACACCTCCCTGGGGAGCCTGTTTCAGGGCTCCACCACCCTCTGGGTGAAGAACCTTTTCCTAATGTCCAAACTAAAACTCCCTTGGCACATCTTCCTGCCATTCCCTCGGGTTCTGTAATTGGTCACCAGAGAGAAGAGATCAGTGCCTGCCCCTCCTCCTCTCCTGGTAGAAAAAGCTGTAGATCACAATGAGGTCTCCCCTCGGTCTCCTCTTCTCCAGGCTGAACAAACCAAATTACTTCAGCCACTGATGGCTTCCCCTCCAAACACTTCACCAACTTTGTATCCCTCTTCTGGACACTCTCCAGTAGCTTTCTATCTTTTTTTTCAATACTGTGATGCCCAGAACCTCATACAGTACACAGTGTACTGTAATTTTTTCCTTATTCTAAGACTGAGAAAACTCACCAAACACAGTAGAAATCATAATGTATTTTTGATATTGCTTCAGTACAACAACTTCCATATCAGAATGTCTTTCTGTTGTGGAGTGGTTTAATGACAGGAAACACATTATGTCACCTTTTGCTATGCTTTTGGTTAGCTTCCTCTCCACATTCGTGAAAGAAACAGCTTGTCCCTTCTGCCATTGAGCTTCCTTAGTTCCAGGATCTTCTAGTGATAAGCAGTTACTCTTGTCCATATTATATGGTATATTTGAGAGGTGAAAATCTTCTCATCTGCTTTGAAGGCTAAACAGAAGGACTAGTCATGAGAGCCTAATTCAGTTAGTCACACAAATGCTAAGTTTCTTGCACAGAAGTAGGTACTGCCTGACTATACCACGGCCATCAATCTCAGTCTAATGTAATAATAAGAGAAGTATCACAGATTTTCAGATCCTGAAAAGATTAGTATGTATGTGGGAAGCAAGGTAAAGAAAAACCTCAGATACTAAGTGAAGCAACATACATACAACTATGCTATTTGGCAGAAATAAAGTATGGCAGAGCTCAGGTCGAGAAGGAGCACCTTTGCTTCGTGCAGATCTTTAAGCAGTAAAAAAAGGCAACAGGAAGAGTGATCAAGGAACGTGGCTTTGCACAGTGCCTGTGATCTGATGCACCAGTGAAATTTCAATAGTTTGTCCCTTTGGACTAGCATAGCTGAGCAGTTCTTGCACTTTGCAGCATCTATGAGAGCTGTACACTCACTCTTCTCCTTCGTAAAAACACAAGGGGCTTGAGCTAAACACAGCATACTAATAGCAGCTAGCTATTGAATGGCTGATTCTACCTTCTGCAACATGCTAAGGCCTGGGGAAAGGCTGTGGCCCCATTCGTCTTGCTTTTCCTCTATCTGGATAGTTATTTGAATTTAAGTGAAAGTTGTTATTCAACCACCTGCAAAACTGCTTTGATTTTAGTAGCTACAGCATTCAAGGCAAGGCAAGCTCTGAAACTTGGATGACATAGAAAAGTTAGCAGCTTACTGCAAGATATCATGGTTCATGTTGGAAGGATCACAATCTCAAGAGTCCAGTAGAAATGCTCTGAAAGAATATTAGATCAGGTCCTTAATAGGGACATAGTGTAAGCCAAATTCAGGAAAAAAAGAAACAGGCCAAGGTTGCTTAGCTTCTCACCTCAACCTGTTCTCTGCCTCATCTCTCTGTCTTTCTTTTGGCTTGCAGTAATTTTGTGTACTTCAGTATTAAGTATGCAGTGGCCTTTTCTGAATTGTCTTGGCACCCATGAAATAAGAAATTACTTTTTAAAAAATGGGTGGAATCTGCTTTAGCCTCAAGTGCATAAAGCCCTAATTCTTAAAGCAGAATGTTCATACCCTTCCCTACTTGAGGCCCTGGGTTCCTTTTGTTCTGATACTCCATATTTTTCACCAGGAAGATTGTTTAAAGAGAAATCTTTCAAGTAGAAAAAGATCAAGAGCCCAACCTCCTGATGAGATGGCTTTCTATGCAGGGAGTATTTCTTACGTGAGGAAGTGCCAATAGGTCAATGAGACCTATGTGCGCAAACACCAATCACCTGTGTCATTACTCCTTGTATGTGGATTTTAAAAGATCTACATCTTCTTAAAAAAAATGGAAAAGACCAGCTGAACTGTTTCCTTGTGAACAGGAGTAACTAATTCCCTTGATTAGTTCATGAAAAGTCAAGGAACTCTACTACGAGATGAGAGGTTGAGGAGCTTTATGTTCATTCTAAGGCAAAGTGTAAGAAAATGCCCAGCCATCTCCTATCAAAATTAAAATATTGAAGGCATTCTTTGTGTATTTTAGTTGACAATGCAGAGATCCATTCCCTGCTTTTCCTCTGCCTGTTACAGATCACCTTACACTTACTGCCAGCCATTTCGAACTGTGTGATGGATCAAAACCTGATGGATCAAATAAATCTTTGATGTGAATTTCCTAAACTCTGTGGCATTGTATCAAGGATAAAATATAATCAATGTTGTTCTTGCATTCTTGTGGCAATTTAGAATGTACAAAATAGCATTGTAACTGTCAGTTATGCAAAATATTTTGCCAAATTCACTTCAATTTTTTTTTTCAAGGGATTATCAGCACAGGAGGTCTTGATTTCAAATCCTAATTGTTTTCCTGGCTAAAATTACCTTATTAATGAAGTACACGGCATTTCTCTGAAGTTATTATCTAGGCAGTCCTTATAAAACACAATTTAATCTTGGATTTGCATTTTAAGAAGTAGTACTTTCAGGCTTTCCCTGAAATGAACTGGAACTGAAGGTTTCCAGGCTGAACCCCACCAGTGCTTGGGCTGGCCCAGGATGGTGTGTAGCCTTAACATTTTACAGTATGTGTGGGATGACCTTTTGAAAGATGGCTATGACGAACACGCAACTATCAGGCTTCAGTACAGTAGCTGGTTGTGAATGGAATTAATACATCAGATGTCCCCAATTTGAGTGCCTCTTTACCAAGTTTGTATCAAAAATATGAGATGTGAGTCACTGGCATATTACGTTAGCTTCATGACTGTTTATCTCCAGTGAGTCAGTGGCGATAAAGAAGCTGAGTTAATATTTACCTGTTGTATTTACTAAAATCACATACCCTTTAATGGCAAATGATCCATGAAATGGCCTGTAAAGGGGCCAAGAGGAACTGTTCTTTTTGCTAGTACAGCTACAGCAGAGTGAAGGCCTCTTATGCCACAGTGCCCAACACAGGGAAGAGTTGTTAATCCCAGTATGTCACAGCAGGGAGAATAGTTACAATAGCAATGATTCAGTGGTAAGTGATCAACATACTAGCTCCCTGTCAGTCTGAATTTCCTTCTGAAAAGCTTCCATGTGTTTCTTCTGAAAACATCAGTTTTGCCACAAACAAAAACTTCATTTGAATGATAATATTCTTTCCCTGTCAGCAGCCCTGAAATCATTGCAGGGGATTGAAGCAACCAGTGATTTCTAAGGAGTGTAGCCAGCACTCTCTGCAGAGAAGTCAGAAGCAGAAGATTTGGTTAGTCACTGACAGGAACTCTGCTCACCAAGAAATGGCAAAAGAATGGCAAAAATGGCAGAGCAGACAAGCAGAGGTAAGAAAATGGCTAGGTACAGTGCAAGAGGACTGGGTTTTCTCTTTCTCTGCTTAGCAAGAGATGTGCTCCTGCTTTTCTCAGGGGAGGATCCCAGATGACTGATATTACTTTCTCTCTTGAGTGGAGCATAAGTGGATTGTGGTTCAATGAATTATTTGTTTTATTCTGTCTATTCCTTGGACACAGTTTTAACATGTGCTGTTCATGTTCTTTCCAGATACCTAAGTGCTAAGAGGGTCTTGCAGAGGGAAATCATGCCTTAGCTCATCCCTCCGGCCCACCCTGGCATGCCCCTGAACCACCCCACATATAGAAGACAAAGAGAGGGGAGTTGCATTGGTCAGCCTTACCATGTCTTTGTCATCTAAGAACTAGTGCAGCCTGAAGGGTATCTTTGACAACAGTTTATATGTGGTTCCTGCTGCTTTTGCACTGCCCACCGGGAATAAAGGGATTTTTTTCTAGGGTCAGCAATTGTACTCCTAGAGTCCTATTCTTTCTGCTCTCATACCAATATGAATGATATTGGTTCCTTGATTGCCTGGGTGGGAATGGGAGAGGGAGAGGACCATGATTTTTTTTTTTTTAAATGGACTATGTCTTAGTGGAGTTCTGTATTTGGATTTTGACACTGGCCTTGATTTAGAAAATTAATAGGTTTCATCTTTCCATCTTTACCCTCAACTAAGCTTTCTTTGACAGTGTCTTTTTCTCCTGGGCTTCACAGCTCTTCCCCACACCTGCCACAAACACTGTTCTGTGGCCTGAACAAGAACTCGATTTGAAAGCTGCCATGGGAATCTGCTGAATTTGAGTGTTACCATTGCACTATATTCGATTCCAGATCATCCTCCTATCTACCAAACCATAATCTTGTGATTTGGTTTACCTACTAGATATTCTGCTGGTTTACTTTGTAACTACTTGGGTGGAGATCAGCAGGGAAGATATAAGTAAAAGGAAAAGCAGCAAGAAACCTATTACTTCCATCACCGGTGCCATAAAGTCTGTCAGTTCTGTAATCCAGCCAAAATGGCAGGGCTTCAAGAACAGACTTTACCTTCCAATAAGTGCCCTGCCTCAAGTGTGACTGACAATGGAATTAATGGGGCAAGGACAGTGGGAAAGGGGTAACGTGAACTCATGTTTCATGTGCTGCACAATGCTCTCACCTGCTAATACAGGATTTTCTTAGGAGCAACAGCAGCAGCAAATCTTTGTCTGGCAGACATTTACACCTGCAATTCTGTAAGCCACTTAGTAAGTAGATTGTAACCGTATGGGGAACAGCTGAAAGAAGCAACTGGCCAGCTTTATTATACTTAACTTTGTAAATGCCGGAAAGCTTGGTAAAGCAGCAAGCATGACACAAGTCTCAAGGACCAGCTTACTTGTCTGCCAACCAGATAAAAGGGCATGCATATTCCCCAGTGAGTGCATGAACAGGCTACATGAGGGCTTGCAACAAGGGTGAAACATAATTCCACTTTTAACTGTATTTGTGCCCACTTACTACTGACAATTATTCTGACATTAGTGTATTCCCAAAGGAGCATGGAGCAGTTGAATGTGTGAGAACGTCTGTTACCCAGGTTTGATTTGCTGTGACTAGGTGAGAGGCTTCCTCTGCATCAGAGGCAGTTCCCCTACGGCATGGATAAGATGAAGCAATGCTAGGTTAGCTTGCACCAACAGAGCAAGCAAATCTCTAAAAGAGACCCTAAAATTACTGACATCAAGCACCTGCGACAGGATATCTATGAACTGTCCTAGAGTGGAATGTAACTCAGCTCATGACTGAGCCTCCTGCATTTTTCATGGGTATGTGACAGGGTATTAAAGCAGTCTGATAGCACCAAGGGACCCTTTTGCTGCACTGTGATTTAGGAGGTGAAGGATAAGGATTGAACTGTGGTCTTCATTTTGGTGAGACTTTGGCACTGCTCCCTCATGCCGTTTGGAGAAAACACCACCTCTGTGTGCATAAAGAATAAATTAACTTCCCATGTCTGACTGGTGCAATTAAATCCCATTAGTGCAGTAGAAGTGAGAAGTTTGCACTATGTGGACTAATGTTGTTCCTGGTCTGTTGAAGCAGTAAATCTTTGGCCTTTTTTGGTAAGATATTTTGGATACACTTCTTGAAGGACGTTGCCCTCCTGCCAAAAGTTTTTGCTCTAAATAAATAATAAATTATGTCTGACCTTATGAATTTTTTTTGCTCTAATATTTAGAAGTCACCATCAAGCTAGCAAAGGCAACAAACACTTTTTCTTGAGCTGGGGGACTGTGCTGGTGTGAAGCTAGAGAAAAGCTCTGGAAGACGCCAATGATTGCTTGTTACTAAACAGATGTTATGAAGAAGAAAAACTGTTGTTGTCAAAGAAAAAGCAACACTGCATGGGTAAGGGGGAACACCAATATCAAAAAAAAAACCCAACAAAAAAAAACCACCCCAGCTCTCTGTCTCCACATAAAGCAAGAAAGAACTGGATACCTTTCTTGTATGAAAAACAGGAGGTTGCTGGATGCTAAACATAAACCACTGAAAGAAAACTGAATGAAGCTCCACCTTTAAGGGACCCTGCCATCAATGTTTTGTTCTCATGCCAAATTCCTGGACTATAAAAATCTGCCTATAGGCCAAGAAAAAAACACTTCCCTGGAAGGATATTCAAGTGACTGCTTCATGGCAAGATGGAAATAAAAAAGGGAAGGTCATTTTGGATCTTCTGCCTCATTTGGAGTTGTTGCCAGGGCAAAGAACCAGTTCAGATAGGTAAGAGAATATCTAATTCTCAGATTATTTGCTCACATATTGCTCTCCATAGGTGATAACTACAGGTGTAAAATGAAAATGTGTAAAATATTTATGTAAGAGCTGTAGGCATGTCAGATACTCTTTAACATTATACATTTTAATCCTTAATGTCAACCATTAAAGTATTTTACTTTTTTTTCTTTCACTACTAGGTAGTTTATCAACTGGTTTATGTCCTAAGTGACTAATGTTAAAGGGGAGACTCTCTGGATGTGGTTTTCATCACTAAAAAAAAAAAATGTTGGCACTCTTTTCAACACATTTCACATATATAGAAGTATGTTACCATAATGCCTGCTAGGCCTGATTGACCAGTATGAAATACTTTATTAGGAGTAATTACATTTTTTGTGGTCTGCTGCACTGTTACTTCTTGGTTTCGTTTTGAATATCTTGCAGTTTTCCCAGTTGCTTAATATACAAACTATTGATGTGACAGTTATTGCTGTGTTAGAAGTTCTAGCAACTCCACTTCCAAGAATAACCAAACTTTCCCATTTCCCCTTATTATTGCATAGAGAAGTGCTAAATTACCCTACTCCACTTTAGTGCTGCAAACACCTAGGGCAAGTCAGAGTCCCTTTAAAAAGCTGTTTCTATAAGGACTTCTTGGCATTCCAGTTTGTGTTGCACATTTCTAACATCAAGATCAGAATTTTTCAGTGTTCCATGCTTGTTCTTAGGTAGGAATATTTAATTGTATTTCAGAGTTCACTGAGTATATTTATGACTTTTTAAAATTGATCTATGATGCATGTTGCTCTGTTCATTTTCCTAAATGAGCTGCATAAACAACAGAAAGAAATTCACCCAGTTTCATTTGTGATTCTTTCATATGGGTCTAGAAGAAAGACTAAAAACATTTTGTAGCAAGCATATCTTATTTAGTTCAAGGTGATTCATATTGGCTTTGCACAGCTCAGTGGTATGAAAACTATTTTCTGAAGCGATGTCTTATATGCACTTATTGTATCAATACCTTTAACAGAGGTACAACTCAGAGGTCCAAGACACAAGTTTTGTTTGAGATGAAAAACAAGTAGCTCTGAGCTGACTGCTGAAGTTGGTGGCAGACTCAACTGCTGAGAGCAGCGGCTGCCATTTTGCTGTAGAGTCATGCCACCTGTGATATCTCCTGGAAGGGACTCAGTTCAAGACTTTGGAACAAATTCTTGTCTGTGTTAAGAAGCAGGATTTCAGAAGTAGGAATGAGATTTAGGCAGCCAGAAAGGGACTCCCCTCACTTAACTTTAGCTATCTACGTTGTAAATGTATCTACAGTGTAAATGTTGGTGGATGCCATCTACATTGGCACCCCTCAGCAACATTTGTAGACAATGGAGAGAAACATGCAATCTTGGAGCATGTTCTTCTTAGGTAGATGTGTAAGGAAATTGAACTGCTTCTGCTTCTCGTTTTTAACTCCAAATGAGCCTGGACTCATCTGCTCATGTGGGAGGTAACACTGTCATGGAACTCAAAAGTTCAGTGAGATGAAACTCCTTCCCACAAGCTAGTATCTTCTAGGGCTTAACATTTTTGCCTTTGAAAAACTCTCCTTTAATGTTTTCAAGAACAACAACAAAAAAGCAAAGCACCTCATGTGGGGTGAATTTCTAAATTCCAGTTCTATGACTCTTTCTTTAGTCCAGGTCTCTACTGTCAGTAGGAGTGAATGTGCCACCTGGGGCAATTTCCACTTTCATACATTTGACCATGTAAAGTTCACTTTTCCTGGAACCTGCACGTATGTCTTCGCTTCACACTGCAATGACAGCTACCAGGACTTTAACATCCAAATCAGGCGCAGTAACAAAAATAGCTTCCTGATCTACTTCACTGTCACCATTGATGGAGTGATCTTGGAGGTAAAGGAGACAGGCATCACAGTGAATGGGAACAAGTGAGTAAAGACCATACTAGTGTTTTCTTGTGCATCTGTTTTATTGCTATATATCAGCAACAGGTGGCCTGTCTAGAAAGCGGTCCTATTCTGCAGAGGTTCAAATGGCTGTGTATGATATGTTTATAATACTTTGAACAGGCTGCTGTGAAGAGTCTACCCCATAGTGGTGAAGGAGGTAAGAAATGTGTAAACTACATCTCCCAGGTATCAACACCAACACGCTAAACAAAAGCCAATGTGTATGCTGAAAAAAAAAAAAAAAAGAAGCAAAAAGCATTGATTCCTTGATGTTGCTGTGATTTGCGAAGGAGATAAAATCAACACTTTATTTATAGAAGGTTTTGATTTTGTCGAAATTTGCATTTTTTTCTTAAAACATTATTTCTGTGGTACAAACCCTACTGTTGTATGTTGCTGTTCAGGGACAGATGGTCCTTTTAGAAAAGGTTTTATTTTTCCATATAGATTAGTCTAGAAAACTGCACTACTTTACAGATCAGAGCTTGTCTTGGGATCTTCTTACACAAAAGACAGAAGCTTCAGAAGCCAAAATCCACGCTTTTAATTCCAATCTGAAACAAACCAGAGAGCAAACTACAAACAGAAGGGTAAAAATACTCCATAAGTAAAAAGTCATATGCAACAGCAGCTGAAAGTTGGGTACACTTTTAAGGGCAGCCCTCATGGGAAGCACAGTGACCTGCTCCCAGCATATAGGTCTGAAGGGCCAAGGCAAGCTTTGATTCTGGGCAAAACCCTCACAATCTTGTTGGAGAGAAAATTGCAAGCATATGGGCTGTCTTATTTTGACAGACTTCGAGAAACAACTAAATATAGAATAGCATCACTCAATTGTAATTATAATAGCAAAGCACAGATACGTCTTCTAAATTAAAGGGGCAAGAAACATCCTATCTTCTAGGCATTTTATGATTTTCAAAGCTTTTCAGGGTCTGGGAAAATGAATGGTAATCGTCTTGGTGAGATGAAAAGTAATGTAGGTCTGAGTCATGTCAGTACATCAGTAACAGAACAGACCTCTTTTCACACCTCTGTGAATCCCAAACGTCAAGGAAAGCCTGGAGGGTTGATGAGAAGCCACAGTATCCTCATGTGGAACGCTGTTTTCCCAGTATTACGATCTTGCTTCTTAAAACCTTTTGGGTTACGTCCTCAGGATACATAAACAAGCAGAGCTGCATTGGTATCATCAAGTGGCTAATGTAGTATTGACACACTAATGACAAAAATACATTGTGTTGTAGATTAAGGTCGGTAAAAGGTCACAGTGTACAAGGTGTCCATACCTAAATTTAATGCATTCTTTGGATAAAAGCTGACCTTGAAAATTATGTCTCCATGGGTTATTTGGCTCCCTTTGACTCTAGCTTTTCTTCCTATATCTCTGAGAGGTTTTAATCAGTGGCTTTTTTTCAACGTAATCTGTTTTGTTCCCTTCAATTTCCAGGATCCCCATGCCCTTCAGCTTGAAGAGCATCCTGATTGAGGACACCTGTGCTTACTTCCAAGTCACTTCCAAGCTGGGCCTGACACTCAAGTGGAACTGGGCTGACACTCTCCTAGTATGAACAGCCAGTTAGTTGTTTTTCTTTTGGTGAACCTCATCAATGATGTAAAGCAGAGCTGGATGCAGGCTCCATGTTTTTTGAGATTGTAGGCAGGGAGGTTTCACTGTATCCTTAAGCTGACAGGAATGTACCATACTAGGTAATAGTTTCATGGACTGGGGCATGAAGTCACAGCCCCCAGGCATTCTCAACTGATTTTATGAGACAAAAGGTGCCACTGTTAACCCTGGAGATAGTGCCTCTCCAGTTATCTGTGTCCTCCATGGGGCACTGGCAGCAGCACAGCTAGTCCCTCCATCTCTGACTTGATAGTTACCCTCTGTCTCAACACACGTTTTGTGTAGGAAACTAATCTGTGTGGCCAGCTCAGACCTTGGCCTCTCTCATTCCAAAACCTTGCCGTGTGGGATTTCCTCTCTATATATCCACCCCAAAATAGCCTCTTCTGCAACAGTGTGCTTGCACTTTTGGGTGTGAACACTCATCCTCCACAATTGGGACTGAGCTGAAATAAATGAAAGCTATACATCATGTTTTGCAATTCAGAGAGACAGACAGAGGGTAGAAGGTGAATAAAGAAAAAAAAATCAGGAAGTAACCAGGTAGTATTCAAATTCTGATTTTAAAAAGTATTTGCTTCCCCTCTTTCCCATACTAATTATACCTATGCTATTACAGACTCCACCTGTAGAGTGGACACGATTTTAGGGTGACACACTTGTAGGAAAAGCACTGCCTTTTTTTGGTGGACCTGAGTGACTCCATGTAGGAGTGATTAGGTGCAACAGTGCTAACCTAGTTCTTCACTGTCCCCAAGTATGGGTAGAATAAGTCAATCTGGACAGACCCACCCCTAGAAATGCTGTGAAATTTTCCATTTAGCCTATGGACTAGGAAAAGCTGTAGATATGGCTAAAAGCTGACCAGAAGCTGCTTCTTCACAGCATCAGAACACAGTTATCTGACTTGCCCAGCGTGGGGCTGTGGTACCTTGCAAGAGACACCACATGTCTATACAGCAGCATCTCTATACTGGGAAACACTGGTCCAAGTATTGGTCCAGTATTGAGCTTGCTTCAGTTATCTCTTGTAGGTAGGAATGACAATTGCTAGAGTATTATCTTACCATTTAAATTCAACCTGTCCACAGGTAAGTTTTATGGAAGTTCTGTGATGGAAAAGGAGGCTGCTAGAAATTGGTAATGAGCATGTCTGCTACTGTGCTCTTTGATTGTGAATCACTTTGTAACATGTGCTGCTGACATGGGGAAAAGCCTTTAAACTCTGGGTTTCCTCTTTGCTTTTGTTTTGTAGCTGGACCTAGAAGAAACATACAAAGAGAAAATATGTGGTCTGTGTGGGAACTACGATGGCAATGAGAAGAATGATTTGATTTTGGATGGTAGGCCATCAATATAGAATACTTATGTAGAACAGAAGTGTTAGTATGTGACATGAAACTTGATATCTGCTTCCTCCAAGCAGGGTTTCAGGTTTCCTGACAGACATTGTGAAATACACAAACATTTCCATATACAAGAGATGTATTTTAAGAGGTTCTGGGATGATTTGGGCTCCTCTAGTGTTCACAAATTTGCAAGAGTATTAAACCTTTTGGACCCAAATTAATTGCCTGGCTATCATGCAGCAACATTGCCAGGTTTCCAGCCAAAACTAGCAAACTTTAAGGAATCTGTAGTATCAAATGAGGCACAAATGCATTTTCTGTCCTACCATTTTCACCATTTTACAGCTGGATATCAAGTGGGATTATTTTTACCTCTGTAACGCCATGAAAGCATCATCACTAAGCCAGAGAGTTTTCACTGAGCATCTTTACAGAAACCGTTGTGCCATCCACTGACACCTTCAGATATTGCACTGAAAACTGGAAAGAGGGAAACACAGCCAACAGCTGAGGCTACAGTCCTGCAGTAGGTGGTATGAGCAGAAAGAAACTTGCATCCTGGAGTACTAGTTGCAGAACTGAAGCCCAAGTCATAACATCATCCATTCATCTAATACCTGGTCTTCTTAAATTGGCATAAAAATATTGTCCTCTGCCTTACCCATTCAGAAAGAATCCTGAGATTTTATTTAAAATAGCACTTGTAGGACAGATTTGGGGTTTGCTTTCATATTAAGCTTTTTGGATGCATATGTGTCATGTTTCTGTCGTCTAATTCACAAATGCAATAGGTAAAAACTAAAGCTGGCTCAAATTTTTCAAAAGAAACAGTTTGCTACTGAGAAGCATTACTCTAAGAAAAACAGGCTCTTCTTTTATGCATCTGATTCCACAGACAACAGGTTCCCACACCTGGGGAACAGGTGGTCTCTCATATCCCTCCATTGGGCTCTGAACACATCCTGACTGCCCAGGCTAAGATCTGCTGCACCTAAAGGACCAAAATGTCTTCTCACTTTCAGACACTTGGGGGAAAAAAAATTATCAGGACGAAAAATGCCATTTCTGAATGGAGCAGGTTTTCTTGACACTTTATTCTTCATATTCTTTAATGTCAATCAGTTCCTTGCCAAATCACGTTTCAGAGAGCTCAGGGCTTTAGAAAGAGTTCTGTTTCAGAAAAGTTTGTGGTAAAGCAAGTGAAAACAACACTTTTCGTGGAAGTCATTCTGTCAAGCCTGCACTTAGTTAAGGTACAGAGTCATTATTGGATAATAGATCTGGTTAGAAATCTGTCTATTAAGCCTTAAAAACAAAACAAAAACAAAACCACAAACAAACACACCCCCGCCCCCAACAAACAAGCAAACAGAAAGCAAAAAACCAAACCAAACCAAAACCCCAAACTAAAAAACGCCAGAAAACCCAAACAAACAACAGTGAGTGGCAATTTATGCACACACTTCATAAAATATATATAAATTTCAAACTTTATCAGAAAGATTTCTCATGTCTAGGCTCAAAGTTCTGGTAATGCTTTTGGAAAACACACTCTTCAAGCTAGTGTAACGCTTACATGCATATATTGTGTGCCTGTCTTCTTCCTACTCCCTCTTCCCATCTTCTCTAGCCTGTAAAAAGTAATAGATCTCCAGATGATTACAAATATAGGCACCTAAGGTTGTACTTTTGGGTGTGGCAGAAGAAAGCAAACTAAAATTTGTGACCATTACACATGAAAATTCAAAACTCTGAGATCAAATACATCCATAATGAAAAGAACTCTTTGGAAGTGATGAGGTGTAATAGAAATGTCAAGAGTCTCAAGCGATTATAAATGCCCAGGCTGACAGCAAACTTTGATATATGTGTGCCAGATTCCTGGCTCTAACTGAACAGAGCTTATATCAGGCTATCATCCTCTATAATATGGGTACTGTGGTTAAATCTGGGCATTTGGTGAAGAGCATATTATCTTACAGCCCAAAGACTAAGTGCATCTATAAAGATGCCAATTAACTGATCTTAAGAATTACAGGCAGTTGCTCAATGTGCCTGGGGATTTTGCAGGGTATAAAATGCATCCCAGGCAGTTTGGGAACTTCCACAAAGTAGAGGATCCATCAGAAAAGTGTGCTGATTTGAGTCCGGATGATCACACTGGAAGACACCCTAGGAGGGAAGACAATAGATGCAGTAAATATGTAAGTATGTGTGAACAAGAAGTATAAACCCTCCTGAACTACAGCCCTGAAGAGACTGTGTTGAAACAAGTGTTAATTACAGAACATGCATTGAACTGTTTTTTTCAGGAGTCTACCCATAAATCCAAGCTAAATGTTGATCTTAAAGCTGAAATTGTATTCTATTATAGTGTCAAATAAATAGATAGTGGGGAAATGCACAGTGAAATGACAGCTTCTAGTCCAAGAAAAAGGACATCATGACAGAAAGTTAGACTGGATAACCTCCAAGGCCCTTTCCAATCTGAATTATCTTGTGACTCTGGAACTGTGTCATCAAAAATTTGGATGCACATCCATAAACCCTGAAGCTGGTAAAATGTCAAGTATTACTTTTCCTTCTCTTCTTTTTTACAGAAAAAAAGGTGTAAAAAACTTATGTCCAGTTTTGGAAATTGCCCTAAAGTAGTTGCATTTGATAACTATGTAGAGACCTGCGCTGAGGATATGTGCCACTGTGCAGTTAATTCTTCTCAGTCTGATTTGGTTTCCAGCTGCGTATGCAGCACTTTAAACCAGTACTCTCGAGACTGTGTCCTCCGGAAGGGAGACCCTGGAGAATGGAGAACCAAAGAACTTTGCTGTAAGTAACTACTGCTCTGGAGATTTCTTTCAGGTTACATATATACACGTGTCTCGATCCCAGCAGAGCAAAGCTAGGAGCTCTTTTACCTACTGTGAATCAGTCTGTGGTAGTACTTTGACAGAAACATTGTTAATGGAAAAGCTTCTACAAATTTAACTTGATTTTTGACCCTTAAATTAGAACTATATCTTAGTATTGTCCCTCTTCTCCTTATGGCTAAGTTTTCTCCCGATCTTTTTTGAATTTTACCATGCACAGTTAACTCATAAATAGTCTTGTTTAAAATGTTGACATCTAGTCAGAAGAAGTCACTCAGAAGTCTAAAGTGTTTGTCTTCAGCTTATCCTGTGCTTTCATACTCAGTAGTTGCAGCTACTGAGCAGGAAATCACTTTAAACCCAAGGGAAAGGCTACAAGTAGTTCTCCCAAGCTGCTCATGTGGACCGGGATAGAAAATTAATGCCAAAATGACTGATGCTTCAGGCGAAAATAAACTGTTATGACTCCATAAATGATTCCAGTGTCCTTTGCTTGTATCATGACCAGCCAATCTTGAGCTAGTAAAATAACACGAAATAACTCGTATTTCCCACCAGTACAGTTTTCTCCAAAGAGTAAGAAGAAGTAAAAGGAACCATAAGAAGTTCTTTTAGAGGTTAAGCAAACATGACACATCTGGATAGAAAGTTTCGCAAACAAGATATGAGGGAAAGGAGGAAAAAGGCATTGGGTAATGATACAATGATTTGAGAGCTCTTATAAATATGTCATTAACATGCTCCACTTTAACTTGGTCTTGCAGATCAGGAATGTCCGAACAACATGGAGTACATGGAATGTGGAAATTCCTGTGCTGACACATGTGCTGACCCAGAAAGGAGCAAGATTTGTAAAGCCCCGTGTACAGACGGCTGTTTCTGTCCTTCTGGTAAAGCAGTTCACTTCTTCCGATGGGTCACAAATACCAAGGACAAAAAGTGTTCCCTTGCAGTTAGAGGGATATTATTTTCTTTAACATTTTACACTCGAACCAATGAATGAATTGTTTCCTCTAGCATAATTTAACAACATTCTTCTCGGAAGAAATCTCTAAATCTCTAAAGATTCAAGATCTAGACACTGGAGGAGGGAAGGGCAAGATTTCTAAGGACTAGACAGAAGAAAAAAATGGTACTGATGTGGAAAGAGGGGAGGTGTTCTCTAGACAGTGAGAGTGCAGCTGAAGATGTCTGGTGAAGTGCCTCCCTGTTTCAAGGCTGTGGCTTAAGTCACATGTAATATAAATGCATTGCTAGGTATGTGCATGTGTAAGTTTGCACATTAAGTAGAGGCTAAGATGAAGGTCTGATTTCTGTTAGACTCACTATTAGAAAAGGATGGAAAGTAGCTCACATTCTTGTAATTTGGCACTTGATAATCCTGCTTACAGTAACAAATTCCAGTAAGATGCAGAGATATTCCTTGGGTTTTGCATTGCTTTCATTTGAGCTCAAGTAAGAAATGTTTCCCATCCATTAACACCTGTAAGGGCCTGGTGTGATGTTTTCCTCAGAACATATCTCACTCTTTTACAGAAACGCCGAATAATCCAGAGTTTTTTCCTTACTCTAATCTTCCTTGATGGTGTTTCCCAGACTCATCGAAGGAATATTAACTAGCCAATGTGTCTGAACAGGAACTATCCTTGATGACCTTGGTGGCAAAAAATGCATCCCCAGAGACAGCTGCCCCTGTGTGTTTCAAGGCAAAGTCTATGCATCTGGAGGGACTTACTCCACTCCCTGCCAAAACTGGTACTGTTGCGAACTTTTTTTTAACTATTCGTAACACTTGTCTTAAATAATAATGCAAAACCTGGGTCTGATTTTCAACAGTATAGGAAAACTTAGAGGTAGTCCTCAGCCTCACAATGGTTACCACCTCACTTGGAACTGCCAGCAAAAACTGAGGTCAAGATTTCAGAATGCAGAAAAATGAGATTCTTCACTGGTTAGTTCAGAGGCGCTGGCCACTAAAGTGAGGCAAGGAGTCATACCACGTTAATGAGTTACACTTCCGACCACATCTAGATCTACCAAAGGCTCCTTCAAGGCCTAGACCTCAGAAGTCTTGATCTTTGAGAATGACTTGATTTAGAAAAAACCCTGTAGCTTGAACACATCTCCACTCTGCACTAGTGAAAGGTGATGAGACTTCAGGTATACTATTCTCAACACAGTTTTATTTCTTACTCTGATATTGATCTAGTTAATTAACAGTTGTATGTGTTGAGCTCCCATCACACAGCATCATTTCTGGACCACAGGCCTAACCTTTACTATAGGGAGGAATGAAATACACTGTAGTGTATGGTGGGGTAAGCCAGATGTTCTGCTTATGGCTTTGGATTTAATATTTCTTGCATTTTGAGCAAATACTCCTCAAAACATGCAGTTTTGAAGAACTGAACTTGATGAGCTCTGGGTGGTTCCCATCTAGCTACATACTCACTTACTCCTCACAACACCTTAGCTAATGTAGCTGGGCTGTTCTCTTGTGTGCACTGCTCTAAGAATTGTAGCTGCTCATTATCTTGGGTCTTCCACTATTAGTTGGTAAAATGCTGCATCAGGACCTCGCTGAACAGTTGCATCAGTAGCATAATATGTTGCAAGGTCCTGCTTGAAGGGATTATTTCTTTCTTTAAATAGTCAAGTAAACAATTTAGACCCTGAAAACAATTTCTTACTTGACCAGCTCAGTGTCTCTCGGAAGGAACTAGTTCAAAGCCCAGTACAGTTAACTCTTTACTCTTTAAGGGTGTAATAGAAAGTCTTCCTCTCACAGGGATTTAATAAGCAGTAAATAATGAGCTAAAAGGGCAAGGAGAGCACAATCTATGCAGGTTCAGACACAGGTACTAGCTCATCTTTTCTCCTTTAGAGCTGTATTTATTCTAACTGCTATTTTTTGGGGTTTTGTACAGTACTTGCAAAGGAGGCCACTGGAGCTGTATGTCTCTGCCCTGTTCTGGAAGTTGTAATATAGATGGAGGATTCCATATAACAACCTTTGATAATAAGAGATTCAATTTTCATGGCAACTGCCATTATGTCTTAGCTAAGGTATGAACAATCTCCCATTTTATTCCTAAATCTCTTGAGTAGCATGAGGCATAAGCTGTGCTAGCAGCTTTATATGACTAAATTTCATTAAATGGCACCAATCTAGCAAAGCATTTTAACACATGTTCAGTCTTAAATGCCATAAATTTTCCTGTTTGCAGCAGATTGCAAGTCAATTGCTTGATGCTCAGCATCAGTTTTGCAGTTTCAACATGATTTTACTTTTTTTTTTAATGAGTTAATTTTCTTATTGGATGTTTTAGTGTAGATCTAAGCATTTCTTCTGAAGCTTTCTTCGTGTATGACTGTCAAAAGAAAGTGGGCAAGCAAAAAATTCTGCAAAAAGATCGAATTCCACATGACTGCCTGCAAATACACAATCCACACAGGTTGATAGCAAGGAAACAAAGTGCAAAGGAAAGGCAGTGAACATTATTGATTTCAGTAATGAAATAAAACAGTTTGCAGTTGGAGATTGCCTCAGTTGCCTCAGTTCTTTCATTATTCCATTTTAGCCTTTCAGAGACAGCTTTTTACCGTTCTAGCTCCCTTCCTGTAACATGCTAACAATGTCTGCCCATTTCTTTCTCACATCTTTTCAGAATAGTGATGACACATTTGTGGTGATTGGAGAGATCATCCAATGTGGGACATCAAAGACAATGACTTGCTTAAAGAACGTATTAGTTACACTAGGAAAAACTGTAAGTAACTTGTTTTAATTAGTGACACTTAATACGTCACACCTATTTAGGTTCAAAGATGGGATTTCTTTAATATTGTGGACTCATTTTGATCTGTTGCAGTCCTGAGACTGTAAGATTAATACCAGCAGATGGTGTGGTGCATGTGTTTATTGCTTTTGTTATATGAGAGTTATTTCCTTTCCAGGTCTTTTCAGTTCTGGCTTTGACATTTCTTTAGAGGTGGATGGCTAAGAATTTTCCTTGTTGGCTTTCCCTTTCTTTTTCATGACTTCAAACTTTTTCACTTGTTTCTTTTTGAAAGATTGAGATTTCTACAAGAAAAGATCTCCTTCTTTTTACAACAGTTCTGAGTCCTGGGGCTTTTCCTAATGCAATGAGTGAAGTAGCAGAATTTTCCAAACAGAGGCCAGAGGCTTCTCCTACTGAAGATCATGCCATGATTCAAACTGAATTCAGTGTAAGCCAAATTTGGGCTGATATTTATGCACTACTAAAGTTATACAGATTTATTCTGCTCACCTGGTATTTAACTGGTTCAGCTGAGGATCTCCAAAGGACAGGTTAGCCTACCTAAGGTATATGGTGTTCTTCTGGAGCATCCTGTCTCTGTCCATTGGCTACTGAGGGAGTCTGAGTCAGCTTTCATCTTGGGTATGCTACATTTCCAATGAGGTGGATCCAAACTTACATGTAACATCTCACATGAAGTTCTCTGAGAGACAACTAGCCTCTTAGATATGTGATTAGGTACGTGTGAGCACTCAGACAAAGGGGTTTTCATTTTTTGTTATGGCCTAGAGGTTTGGTCTACACTACTGTATCGTATCCAGACACCGAGTTGTCATGTTTTGAAGACACTGTTTCTTAATGCTTAAAGAAGCTTGTGAGGTTACTGCTGTCTCATGTCAAGTGCATTCACTACTGTGGGCTTTTTCTTTCTTCTGTTTACCTACAGACTGTAAAAATATGCTCCTGTGGAAATATATACATGAACAATTTCATTGTGAAGCTGCCAGTAAGTAAAGGTAAATGTCCTTCTTCACATCTTTCTCAGACTAGCCTGCATCTGGTTACAGAGGGTTTCCTGATTCTTTCTCTGAAAAAAAACATGTTTGTGCCCATTGTTAGGTCTTTTGACTTAGGTGGATACTAGGTCTGGGATTCCTTGGGAATTCCTGTGTTACACTGGATGCACTGGTAGACAGAAGCTCCTGTTTACTCAGTTTCGTAAAGATTTGCAGGTGCACGCTCTTTTTTTTTTCTTTTTTTGTTCTTTAGATGGCATCACCATCTTCAGGCCCTCTACATTTTTCATCAAAATCTTGAGCTCAACTGGAGTACGGATTCGAGTGCAAATGAAACCTGTAATGCAGCTTTCCATAACAGTGGATCATTCTTATCAGAATCACACATCTGGTAGGACACATCACGTTCTTTCAGTTTGCTCTTGAACTGAGATACAGCTGCATGTCTACCACTTTAAGTGAATGAATTATTTGATCTTATATTGTGTCTGATATGTCAGAACCCCTGGTTAAATCTATATCCCTCTCAAAATAAAGTGTTCCGTAAACCTTTCAATGTGCTAAGCAAAATTAGACAATCTCCGTGATATTTAGTATGTACAGGTCTTTTAGACTCTATCTTTAAAAGCAGGCCCTGGTCAGAGACTTGCGAGATGCTGACTATGTTCTCGGTTTTGCCACCAGCCTTCTGTTTATATCATTTAAGCTTTTTGTACTTCTGTTTCTTGTCTGTGTAATGGGATTATATCTTCTCTCTCTGGTCTGTTTTGTTTTGCTTTTGCAATTTCTTTTGCTTGTAAGCCTTTGGGAGAGGTATTTGTCTAACAGTGTTTACTGAAGTGCATTCAAGCAGCCTCCGAACTGTGCTAGCATTGAATGCTACTGTAAGATATGAAAATAATAATTATACTCTAAAGACAGGGTCCTGCCTGATTTGTGGTAACATCAGTAGGTCTCTGGTGGAAAATGGGCTTCTCTCAGGCAAAGTCCATCATAGAGCTAAGACTGATCACCTAGAAGCTATTCCCTTTTCCACTTATATATATATCTTCTATTTTGCTCTTTTTTTTTTTTTTTCCTGCCACCCACACAAGGTCTTTGTGGCAATTTCAATAACATCCAAACTGATGACTTCAGAACAGCCACTGGAGCTGTGGAAGATTCAGCTTCTGCTTTTGGTAACTCATGGAAAACTAGAGCCAGCTGTTTCGATGTTGAGGACAGCTTTGAAGATCCTTGTTCAAACAGCGTGGATAAAGGTAGCAGGCCTTTCATCCCTGGATTATCAGCGCTAAATAATTTTCATATGACAAATAACCAAAAAATCTTTAGAAATCTCATAACATCAAAACCCACTGACTTTGAGGCTACAACTAGAGACAACACATTAGGTTTTGCAGGTCTTTAAGGTAACATCTTTGCTTTTAGAAAAAAAAAGACTGCACTGGTGGAGCAAGAGCCAGTTCTTCACTGATGAGTTGAAAAGCACACAGCATCAATGAGAACAATTTAGGTTTAAGGCAGAGTATACTTGGTTGTTAATGTTTGGGCAAGATCTTCATCCAATCTAGGCTGGTACAGCTGCGCTGAAGTCAAAATGAATAAGATATCAACAGCTTGCTGACTTCAGCAAGCATTGCGCTGTGTTAGATGCCCTGTCTGGTTTCTCACTTAGACTCTGTTTGGATATATTTATAGAATTCAGACTGTATTCTTTGAGGTATTGTGACATGTAATTAAAGCTGCAGCTCGTAGTCACACAGCTCACTGATTATTACACACTTGATGTTATTCCTTGACTATAAAGAATAGCCTGACTGTAAAGAATTAGGAAAGTTTGATGGCAAACAAGGAGAATGGGTAGTTTTTGCAGATGTTCTGCAAATACAGCCACGGTAATAATGTTAGTACTTGGAAGGTGAAACTTTTCTTTTAGGGAGATGGCTGGTCACCCATCTAACTGTATTTATCACCTTGATATGTTAATGCCCCATATTTCCTTCCAACATTATCTGAACACTTCAGGACATTCCAGTTCTGTGTGATACCTGATCAGAATATTGATTCAGGTAGTAATGTGGTTTAAGTGACTATGGACAATGGTATTTTTTTCCCACTTCAGAAAAATTTGCCCAGCACTGGTGTGCTCTTCTGTCTAGTACAAGCGGTGTGTTTGCTGCCTGCCATTCTGTTGTAGACCCGTCTGTGTACATCAAGGTAAGGCACTGGTCTAAATGGGTGGTTTAATCTAGTCCAGAGACTGATCTGCCATGAAGGTAGTCTGGCCTAGGGGAGTGAAATAAGTTACACTAATGCTTGTTTGCAAAGAAGCTCACTGATGTCAGTGAGAAAAATAACAAAAAGAGCATTTACACAAGATACGATGGTTCTTTTTGGCTGCAGCCCTAAAAATATTAAGTGACTGCCATCACTGACAGTTCTGTTATATGATCCAGAAGGATAGGAAAAAATGGGTTTAATGTTTCAGAAATCTGTTCTCTCTTTGAAAATCCAAATCAATGTTTCTGTGTGGAATAGAACTGGGAGTTTTTTCAGCCCCATGGACTCCCTCGGACTTTATTTAAAATTTTCATGTAGAGAGAGAGTGTATCTGATGCTTACATCATCTATGTCCCATTTATTGCTGTGGAATCATGTTAATCTCCTTATAGTTAGAATGCAAGAACCTTCCCACATGTACTCTTGGTGTACAGATCTATAATGCTGTGGAGAAAGTTGGCTGAGCTAGAGAGAGATGCTGCATTAATGTGAATAGTAAGGAAGTTTCTGCAAAAACATACAAAAATCATATACAATGTGTGTGTGATACAACTTATTGAGAAAATACTCGAGCCTGAAATTTTGTCTTCAGCTACCTTTATGGCTTATCTTTTACCTCTTCCAAGTTTCTCTCAGAAAATGCATCTGCTTGAGAATTCGTGTTAACTATAAGTAAAATAGGCATTAGCAAATTTCAACTAAGGAGAAGTAATAACTAGTTTCTTATGGATATGTCTGTTACTCCTGCTGATCTCATCAGATTTTAAACCACAATTCGTGGAAGCATTTTCCATGACATCAGTAATGACAGTATAAGTCACCATCTATGCAGTATGACCCTATCGGTCTTGAATGATTGGTTGTATCTGAGCCCTTCTGTCCAGCCACCCAATTAAAAGAACTTGAGGTCTAAATCCCCTTTACACTTACCTATCTAGTTCTTTAGATATCATTGCATATGATTCCCTATTAAAGCATCTTCTACTATGCACCTGTCATTTACTTGGGTGTATCTTAACTACACAATACATAAATACACAAGTGCTAGTCATCACTGTGCAATAATTTCAGTTCCATGTATTTTCAGATGACGTTTTGACATATCCGAAGTTGTACATCCTCATGGGAGGCTGGTATAGACATTTCTTAGTGCTTTAATAAACTACAGGTGCTCTTATCATTCTTATAATTCATTTCTTCATCAGTGTTAGACGTAACATCATTGCATTTACATTGAATCACAGAATCATTTTGGTTGGAAAAGACTTTTAAGATCGTCAAGTCCAACCATTAACATAACACTACCAAGTCTACCTCTAAACCATGGCTGTAACTGAGTTCCAATTCCTCAGATTTGCATGGCATTTTATTAACATACATTTTCTCTTAGAGATATTACAAATCAAGTTTCATTGGTAGTAATAGTTTTTCGAAAATATATTGGTTGACTATTTTTTATTTGATATCTATTTCCCCGTTTCTTCTGTAAGCTGGTCATAATAATATCCATGTCTATTTCTCTCCCCTAGAAATGTATGTATGACACCTGTAATGCTGAGAAGAGTGAAGTTGCACTGTGTAGTGTGCTTTCTACTTACTTCAGAGACTGTGCTGCAGCAGGCGTGTCCCTGAAGGGCTGGAGGCAGGGCATCTGTGGTATGCATCCTAAAATACCTTGGGTAGGGATATGGGGAAACAGCTTCAGAGCCCACTAGTAGTCAGTATCTTGCGTGTTTAGTCATCAAGTTAGTGGGTCATTGAAAAATAGCATAAGCATATATTCTAAAAAAAACCTTCTGCTTGCCAAAATTAATTCATGTCCGCTGCGTGTACATTGTGTAAAATATTAGGTGAATTCAGAGAAGGAAAAGAGTATAAGGTATATTAATCAAATCACAAGGAGTTAGGTTAGTTTTAAACACAAGGGCTTTCTTTCTGATACATTTTTGCAGCTCATCTCAGCCCTCTTCTCTATTACTCAAAAATGCTATCAATCTAATTAACAGCATTTTTACACATTACAGTAAAATAATAACTTTTTTAACAAATACAAATTAGTGATACTCGAGAATGTGAAAATCTTTAGAGGTATTTTCAGGTCAGAACTACCTAAATCCTGGGTTCAGAGTCCATATACATATGCGTTTTGCTTTGTCACTACCAAAATTTATTATAAGATGGTATCAGAGCTGACAATAAAACTCACAAGTCCCAGCTTCTGAATTTTACTTCAATATTTCCATTTTTCCATTGACAATCAGATAGTTAAAGTGAGATATGCCTATTTCACCATGAAAATACATGTATGGGTTTCTTGGCTAGAAACACATCTGAACAACAAACATAACAAGAATTATTTTTATGCAGCTTTGATGCAGCTATGATCTATCTAATTGCCTGACTTAGAGGCTAGTTGGGATGTTTAAGAGAGACAAGCAATGTAACTGGTATGGTGCTCTGTTGAAGGGATTCAAGATTGTAGTTAAGAACAATTTAACAAACTTATGCTGAAATAATTCAAAGGTAACACAGTATAGTCCACAGCAAAACATCCTAGAATCATGCATATTTATGTACTAGATATAGTCCCTGCTTTATGAAAACTTTGTTATCAGCAGAGAATTATTGATAGTTTTTATGCCAAAGTAAGACTGTTTTGCAGCATGGGTTAGACTGAAATCTGTGGACTCATGGCACAGTAGGTAATATTGACTCAAACAGTACAGTAACCTTGGGAAAAAAATGCTAATGACTTAATCAGCACAATCATTTTAGGCTCTGTTTAAGAAGAAATAATCTTTTGGGAACATGGCTGTGATAAGATTGAAGGTTGAGCTATTAATGAGTGAAAGCAAAAATGGGCCGGAACAGTCACTCTCAGTGGTCTGTCCCATTGTGAGGTGGTGAAAAGGCTCTTGCAGCTCCTGCAGCTGTGTCCAGCTGTGGCAGGCTGCAAGTGGCATCCAAGGTAGGTTATATCCTAAAAGGATGTCTACATTGCATTCAGTAGAGTGCAAGAAAGAAGTAAATCCTACTTTCTAACTGTCGGCAAAGCATGTATGTGATACAATCTTTAGTGGAAGCATGAATCATTACTTGAGTTACTGGTTACTCAGAAGACCATTGGGGTTAGTAGCCTCTACTATGTCATGGCAATGTTTTTCTAGCACTCCTTGTGCAAGCTAGATTGAAGCTATTGTAGGAATGCTCGTGTTCTCTGCACTCATGCTTCCAGTTGTGATGAATGTAGTCCAAGATTACGAATCTGTGACCATGAGTACTATAACTAAACAACTTCTTCCTTACCAGACCTTGCTTTACTGAAACTGATCTTTTTCTGCTCTGAAAAAATTAAGGGAGAAAATAAACACACTATTTTATTGCATTAATAGCTAACAACCGAGACACCCATTCAGGGAAATTTTATATAAAATCATGTCCAACATCTTTATTAATATCTTTCTTATTTGACTTAATTTGATTTACAAATGCCAGTTGCTGCATCTTCATGGTACACCTGTGAAAACAGGAGAATATGACCTGCCTGATTTATACATGGGATATTGTGTCTGTTCCAGCTAAGAACAAGAAACCAACTGTTTTTTGTTGGTGGAGATGGTGTTTTCGAATGTGTACAAAAAACTAGCACACTAACTAATGTAAGGAAATGTGCTGTAACTGTGGACTGGAAAACCATACAGAGCTTTGTTTAAGCAAGAACCTACTGCTGATACAGTAATAACATTGTTGCAAAGTCGATTAGCACAACTGCCGATGAACAACTCCCCTGTACTTCCTAGTACGCCTGAGTGTATTCGAAAAACAGTTGTGGGGTTAAATCTGCGGAACTGAGATAGAAAGAGGTCCAAGACTACTATATCCCCAGTTCTCACTGAATTTCAGAGGAATATGGATGTCAGGCTTTCTTGAAAGCCACAGCTTTAATGTGGGAGATATTTCCTGACAAAATTTGATGTCACTCCTATGAATCACTACTGCAGATTTTATGGCAGAATTTTAAAGGTGTTTCTTGGCAACCTCTGAAAATTTAACAGGTTTTCACTGTCTTACAGGGTCAGCTGAGCTCTTTAGATTTTGGTATTTAACTGGTCCACCCAAAGGTCTTAGAGACTGATGTTTCTTTTCTCCCCAGAGGATGACAACAAGAGTTTTCATCAAGACATCTATGAGAATTCAAACACACTTTCTTTGATAGCATCCAACGATTAGCAGATTTTTCTTGGGACTATCCATTTAACATCAAAACTTACCCATCAGCAAATATTCTCATTTTTGAAATTATTCCCAGCCAAAGAAATCATTAGTAAAGGACAGAAAATTAATTTTTAACTGCAAAGGCAAGTCAGAAGTTATTGGTTTCAGTCTCTGCCATAAGATAGAAATGTAAATTGTACAAATTACAAAATTATACTGATTCCTGTATTCAGTTAAGATGCACCCTGCTGAGTATTTCACTATTCCGTGTCACATCACGAGTGCTACTTGAGTGCTACATGAGTACATTTCCCTCAGAGCACTGGGAGATAAGGTTTGAAAAAAGCACATTTATGGATTCCAGCATGCAGAAAGCTGCATTAGCAGCATGAGTGATGATTGCACAGAGAAGGCCATACATCCATTTTATTTCTCTTGCAAAGATCCCTCTGAGGAGTGTCCTGAGACCATGGTTTATAACTATAGTGTGAAATACTGTAACCAGTCTTGCCGCTCGCTGGATGAACCTGATCCACTGTGTGAAGTTCAGATCACTCCTATGGAGGGCTGTGGTTGTCCTGAAGGGACCTACCTCAGTGATGAGGAGGAATGTGTAACTCCAGATGACTGTCCCTGCTACTACAAAGGCAAGGTTGTTCAGCCTGGCAACTCCTTCCAAGAGGACAAACTGATGTGGTAAGCTCCTCTGATGATGCAAACGCTGCATACCTGGGGGGTGTAAGGGCTTGCTGGGGAAGTCCCTGCTCTAATCCCTAAATGGTGTCATTTTACCATAAGGAATAATGACAAATTTATCTTAGGTTATAACAAAGGAAATATTCTCCTGCAGAATGCACAGCCACAGCAAAGATTAACATCCCATATTCCTGCTAGCAAACAAAAACCCGAAAACATGTGGGAGCAAGTTTTCTAGAAGACAGAGGACTTTAGAAGGAGTTCCTGGATTTCAAATGAAAAAGCAAAGTAAAAAACGCCCTGCAGCACACCATCCTGCAGACTATTTTAAAATAAATAAATAAATTTAAACGGTCCAGGAAAACAAAAGAAAACAAAATTAAACAAAATCTCAGCTTTTAAACCCAGTTACTTGAGAGAAAGAGAAAAAAAAAAAAAAAGATAAATTTTGGGGAAAACACAAAACCCAACATAATCAATTCACATCTGAAGTGAAAAACAATTGTCATTTTCTTGTTTTCAACCAGTTCAGGGCAGCAATGCGAGCAAATACCAGGGGAAGGCTGTTTTATCCGAACAAGTTATTTGTGTCTTTAGTTGTCTAAATATTCTCTTTCTCTTCCAAATCCCATATGTTTTTCTGAGGATGCTAGCCTATTTTGTAAATATAGATTCATTTAGTAATTTGAGAGGTCTCTTATTTAAGAAAGTGTTAGTCTCATCTCACAGAGCAGAAAATAGATGCTTAGGAGAAACCTGATTTAGGGAAAACACATAGTAAACCAGTGGCAGATGAAGAAAGAGTATTTGAGAGCTGTGTGTCTTAATCTTCTTTCTGGAGATGGTAATTAATGTCTGTGAACCTAATAGCTGTACCAAATATTCATTTTGATAGGAATTGGTTATTTGTGTGACTAGTGAAGCTTTACAGTGCCTTTCTCTCTAGTGAGAGAGAAATGTGCAAAGGGCTGATGTGTTTCATTTTGTGGAATCTCTTTAGCAAATGCATTCAAGGAAGACTAGACTGCATTGGAGAAACTGTCCTGGTAAAAGGTGAGATTTTGTTAAATTATGGGATTATGGTGCCAGCTAGTATTTATAAAGTTTTTCTGTGTTATCTTTCCTTTCTGTAACATTTTAGTATTTTGCATATTTTTGCCTTCTTCCTGAGATGTGCTGGTTATTGATAATAGTTGTCTTTGCAGAAGTGTTACCAGACTTGCTGAATTCTGGGAAGATTAAGGTTTTTTCCAAAGTTTAGAAGTTATCTGGCTTCTTCTAACCCAATGTTGGCAGGTAGAAGCAAAAGCTGATAGAAACTGTAAATGCTGCCCTCTGAAATGCTTTGTTCTGTTTTACAATTGCTGAGGGCATCCTTATTGCTTTCACCAAATTACCTTCCTAAAATGTTTTTGTCCTCCTACAGATTGCCCAGCTCCTATGTATTACTTCAATTGCAGCTCTGCAGGTCCTGGTGCAATTGGATCAGAGTGTCAGAAAAGTTGCAAGACACAGGACATGCACTGCGTAAGGACTAACAGGAGCATGGGAAAACATGATTGTGCATGTATGATTGTCCTTAACAAATGCTGATGGTAACATGTTACACTGTTCACAGACCAACTACTGATAACACAGCAGCTATAGCTACCCACATAGCTGTGATGCTTACAGCTTGATTGTTACTAGCTTACAGCTATGGGATTTTTAAAAAGTGCAAAGTTTGACATCCAGAGCCAGCCTCTTCTGGTTTCCTGTACTTCCTATGCATTAACTAGTTGCCTTGTGTTGTATCTTTATACATGCAGTATGTCACAGAATGTGTTTCTGGCTGCATGTGTCCTGATGGGCTTGTATTGGATGGCAATGGAGGATGTATTCCCAAAGACCAATGCCCATGTGTCCACGGAGGCCACTTTTATAAACCTGGGGAAACAATCAAAGTGGACTGCAACACATGGTATGTTATTCAAGGAGCCTTGTTCTGTAACAAAGGCTGCTAAAATTGTCAGTGCATAGTACATCTGTGGGGCATTTTGAAGCCTTCCTCTTCATTGTTAGAGCCACCAGGCTTCTAGTAAAGATAAAAGGAGAAACATTTCCTCTCTGCAACATGCTACATGAGCCTGCACTTGGGAAGACCAAGACCTTTTGCCAAACGATTTCCACCCTTTTCTGCAAACAGCAGAAATCTTTAGAAGTACCAGTGTCATCCAAGTTGGTCTGTGGCTGGTCATTCCACAAGGAGGAATTGAACCTGTGTCTGCTTGTCACAGCTGAACCCCAGAAAATGATTGAA
The DNA here is from genome assembly GCA_013399365.1 of Pampusana beccarii. Lineage (NCBI taxonomy): Eukaryota > Metazoa > Chordata > Aves > Columbiformes > Columbidae > Pampusana > Pampusana beccarii. The sequence continues at coordinate 50,586 of VWYH01002099.1, forward strand.
TTTAGAGGAGGGAGGAATTGCAACAATTTTCTAGTGACTTGCAGTGTTTCTGGGTGCGTAGTTCTCAAATAAGATAAATGAATACTCTAGTGGCTCCAATTGCTGCCATAGCTCTACCGTAGACTTCACTGTTATTACTGGCTATGGGAGGAAAAATTATTTTAATCCTCACTCACTATTTAGTGAAGATGAGACTTTATAGTCCTGCCAAGAAGGTGCACAGAAAACGAGAGCCAGAAACACTTTGGTCTGATCACAGGCAATCAAGTTTAACATGTGAAACCAAACCCTGATAAGAAGTTGATATAACAGAAGCAATTAAGAGGTTTCATTGCAGTGAGGGCTTTGTATTCTTATAAGAACAGGACACATAGAGGAAAAAAATTGCAGTGTCTATGTCAAGGGTATAACAACTAAAATTTTCTGTCTGTGGTCCCGAGGAACTGGAGGTAAAGTTTGTCAGGGGAAGACAAGGATAATATTGATTGACACCACTGTAGTCAGGAACAGAACTGGCCGCATGGTACCTCACAGATTTATATTCAGAAATGGTTGAAATACTCAGTTTTTCACCTTGAATTTACCTCCTAAATCCCCACGGTCTGCTACTTAATGATTTTAAATATATTTGAAGGAAAAAATAGAATAAAAATAGACAAAGCTCTAATGTGCCTTGGTAGTAAACATGAACTTTCTGATTAGTAGGCCATCTCATAACATGGTCTTAGAACAGTTGAGAAGGTAAGCGTGGAAGAATGAGAGATGATGGCTTTCCTTGAAGTACTGCAAAAGACAAACCTTTGAATTACTCTGCCTCTGTTTGGTGTTAAGGAAAAGAACATGCTTCATGCAAAGCCTCTGATTCTTTGCATTTTGCCTCCCAGCACCTGTAACAGAAGGCAGTGGAATTGCACAGATAACCCCTGCAAGGGAACCTGCACTGTGTATGGAAATGGACATTACATGACCTTTGATGGGGAGAAGTTTGATTTCCTGGGAGATTGTGACTATATCTTAGCTCAGGTATCCATTTTTTTTCACTTTCCTATATATGTGCTTTTCACAGCTTACACCGTAGGGTTCATTTTGAGTAATTAAAGGGCTATCCCACGCAAAATAGTTAACACTGATGAGCATAGCCTACTCCCCTCCTCTTGTACCTAGAGAAGATAGTGAGATTTTCCAAAGAAAAGCAAACCATTAAACCTCAGAAGTGACACAAGAGGGCACTGTGTGATCCTAAACAGTTAACTCCGGGGTGAAACAGCCCTTTCCTGATTTAATTGCAGCATCTGCCAGGGAAAGGAATTGGTGTGTTGAAAAGCTAAGTGTTTCTCTCAGTCATCCAAGACTGGTAGTGTTCTTGTTGTGACAGAGCACGTAGAGGTTAGCATGTATAATTGCATGGAATGAGACAGTACTCAGTGAGATATTTTGTTATCTTTAAATTTCAATCAGTTCTGCTAATTTTAAGAAAAAATAATTTTAGCTTTTTGGCTGTGCAGGGCTGGTGCTATGAAAACCTCAGCCTTTTTCTTAGCTTTTCTCTTTGAAATTCCTTGTAAAGTATGAACCTGCCATCGGGTCAGCTGCCACCAGATTCTTCTAAAATGGATAGAGTATTGGTGAATTAAAAAAGGACAAAATAGCAGAAGTCAGATTGGATTGTCATTCGTTTAGAGCTCCTTAAATTGTTTAAGACTAGTATAGTTGTCTGAAAAAATCTAATACAACATTATCTATTTTTCTAAGGATTTTTGTCCCAATAACATGGATGCTGGCACCTTCCGAATTGTAATTCAGAACAACGCCTGTGGGAAGTCACTCTCCATCTGCTCCCTAAAGATCACACTGATTTTTGAGGTTTGTCTAGAATTGGTTATAACTGACGAGCTGCAGTCTTGGTTTTGTAGCAGTTAGTATGGTGTTCCCTTATATTCCAGCTCACTTGGTGCTAGAAAGTACCTGTGGAAGTCAAAGAGCCTGAAAACAGAGGCAGACAAGCTGGAAAAGGTTTAGGTATTTGGTGTTAACAGGTCTGGACACTTCCGCAGGTGAGGGCATAGATACAGGGAGTCAACAGCACTCTATGTGTGCATGTGTGTGTGTGCTTGCATCTGTGACTTAGTGGTATAGGAGTAATGGTAACGTTTTTAGAGGAGAATGTTTCTGTATCATGGTTTGAGTACAAGGCAGATGCAACTATAGAGGGAAGTGTTTCTTCTCTCAAGCTTAGACTTAGAGTTTCCCCAAAGTATACACAAAAGAGGTTTCTCCCATAGTGGGAGGTCAGGGGATGGTGAAACAAAGGAGCACAAGGGGTGTTCTAGCATGCCCAATTGCCTACGCACTCAGGAGCTACTGTGCCAGCAGAACAGATTTCATCTAGATTAAGGACAATGTCTGTGACCATGAGGTAAGACTTGTCATGCAAGAGCAGACGTTTCCCATTAAGCTTGGTGGGTCTTGTCTGTGGTTCACATGTCTGACAATAGATGAAGATGTAGTGTAAAGACTACAGAAAAGTGAGATGAAGAGGTAAAATATCGGTGCTGTTACACTAAGTTTTCTGCTCAATTTCCTTCTGTGCAATGTATCTGTTCCTTGTAGAGCAGTGAAATCAGACTCTTGGAAGGAAGAATTCAGGAGATAGCCACTGATCCAGGAGCTGAGAAGAACTACAAAGTGGATCTCAGAGGAGGTTATATTGTGATTGAAACAAATCGAGGGATGAACTTCATGTGGGACCAAAAGACTACTGTTGTTGTTCACGTGGCACCGTCTTTCCAGGTCAGTATGGGATGGACAGAGAGTTATCACTTCAAACTCAAAGTTATGCATCCAGAACTGGAGCCCCAGTTTGAAAAGCTGGCCTTAGAAAAGTGGTTGTTTGAGTGGACAAGAAGGAGCAAGCAGGCCATGTCTTGTATTCTATTTCATTGTTCATTCAGTATGAAAAGCTTCAGACTACTTGGAGCTAGAAGTAAAGCCAGACACTTTGCTGTATTGGAGGGCTAATAGAGTGATGTTGTCACTTGAAATCCAACTTTTTTAAAGCTGTACTTTGATGACTGTTTAGAAATTTGCAGCTGTTTAACTTTGGGCTGTTCTATAGTTTATTTCTGTCAAAGAGCAATCTGCACTCAAAAGAAACAAACCATTTACTGTACCTACACAAATTTCCCAGGGAAAAGTCTGCGGCCTTTGTGGGGACTTCGATGGCCGTTCAAAAAACGACTTCACAACCAGAGGGCAGTCTGTGGAGATGAGCATCCAGGAGTTTGGAAACAGCTGGAAAATAACAAGCACCTGCTCAAACATAAACATGACAGACCTGTGTGCTGATCAGCCTTTTAAGTCTGTCCTGGGACAGAAGCACTGCAGCATCATTAAAAGTAATGTCTTTGAAGCTTGTCACAGTAAGGTAATCCTGTTCTCTCATCCTCAGTAGTTTCACACTGGGTGTTCATTGCTATTATGCAGTACATTTGAACACAATAGTTACTATTTAAGGCTATTACACAGCATCCTCAAATACAAGGGCTACCTGCCTCAAAACCTCACTTTACCACTGTGCCAGTTGAATCCTGTTGCACAGTATCGAGGAAACAGCAGTGCTTGTTTTGAGCAACTGAAGACAAAGAGGATAGTAGCTGGCCACCACAAAAAAAAAAGTTAGGTATCAGTTTGTAAAATCTAGAGATAAGTTAACACAGGACTGTTTGTATGGGGATCGTTGGGAAAGTTTATTCAAACTACCTAAAGAGATTAATTATTTGGTTTATTTTAGACATTAATTAATCTAAAACAGAAGAAAAGGTTACTAATTGTTGATGAGAATGTCTAGACAAAGTTTTAGTGCAGTTTAATAAGCCATTTTAAAAGCAAACTTGGCTTCATTTCCTTGGTTAGCTCATGTTGGCACAGGTTAAAACTAGAGACATGAAGTTCGGTGGAAATATTATAGGATTTCTTTTTATACTCAAGCATTATCTCTCAGAAAGTGCACACACTATATAATTGTGCTAACCCAAAGCAAGGCAGTTAAGCCCTGCAGAAATTACACTGAAAACTTTTTTAGTGTAAATGCCAGTACTACACACAAAAGGATGAGAAGATTTAGAATCCAGTTCTACCACGCAGGTGAAAATAGAAAACTGCCTGCTGTAAAATATCATAGCTTCTTTATGACAGTAACAGTCTGTCACAGACTTAGCCTGGTTCTGCCAAAGAAACTACCAGTGGAAGGCAGAAATTCACAGCTCATTGTCTCATCAAAATACAGTGCCTCAGTACAGCTGTGGTAACAAATCTGTTGGTATTTTGACAGGTGAACCCAATACCATATTATGAATCTTGTATTTCTGACTTCTGTGGCTGTGACAGTGTGGGAGATTGTGAGTGCTTTTGTACCTCAGTTGCTGCTTATTCAAGAAGCTGTAGCAGAGCTGGTGTCTGTATTGACTGGAGAACACCTGCCATTTGCCGTAAGTATTTCACTGAAAATGCACACAAAAAAGCACCGTGTGCTCAGGTGCATGGGAGATAAAGCAGGGCAGAATTCTGACATCACTGTGCATATGTGACTTAATGTGATCTTGTTTACAAGATTTAGAAAATAACTCCTGTCTGGTGTCTGAGACTTAGAGGTTTTTTATTCTTCTGTTCCAGCTGTGTTCTGTGATTATTACAATCCGCCTGACAAGCACGAGTGGTTCTATAAACCCTGTGGAGCTCCTTGTTTAAAGACCTGCAGGAATCCACAAGGGAAATGTGGGAACTTGTTATACAGTTTAGAAGGTAATTCGTGGTTGACTTTGGTGCAGTTTATGGGAGTAGAAGCTATTAGTCAGGCTGAAAGCCTGCTTCATTTGCCCCAGAAACTCCTTGACTATACCTCACCTGTGTGATGGTGCCATTCATAGCATAACTTGCCTGTTGCCTTTAAATCTGGGGCACAAAAGATCACTCAGTCTAAATTTGCAAAGAACAATTATCTGTTGATGAATAGAGTCAATTAAAACTTTTGGGAGAGAGGGAAAAAGAGGATGTGGAAAAATAATTGGTAGTGTAAAGAACATTCATACTGGGATCACATCCGTTTTGGGACCAAAACTCCGTCTGATAGAGGTATTTATGTTTTGTCCCTGGATCCATGTAAAACAGACTAAGAATGCTTTGTTTACTTTGACTTTCCAGGCTGTTACCCAGAGTGTAGTCCTGACAAGCCATATTTTGACGAGAAGAGCAGAGAGTGCGTCTCCCTCTCCAACTGCACTTCATGGTAGGTCAGTTGATGGTAAGAGAGATAGAACAAGATGGGAAATGACAAGCTAGGTGATGTTTGGTTTATATTCATAGGCAGTGGCAATTATCATTAAATCCTCCAGGAGCAGGGTTTTATGTAAAAGATACAGCTGCAGATGTTGCTATCCCACATAAACACTCAAGTCAATAAAACAAATCTCCTTTTCTCTTTATCTTCAGTGAGCCTGAAGAGAAACTATGTACTGAAGACTCCGAAGGTAATTTTTCATCACCCTCACCGTTCATTGAGTGACGATAGGGCTGAAACATCCCAACATCACATGTAATTGCAGGTGTATTGGTAATAGGACTCCAGCTAGCTGGTTGAATAGCTGTATGCACAGCAGTACGGATATACTTTGATAAGCAAAATGCAGCCTTTGACCTGAAGAACTGTCTAAAGGATAATCATAGAAAGGAAAGAGAGAGGTGTGAAATGTGAGATTCATCTCACCCAGGTAAATACCACTTTTCCACGTTTACAGTTCCTTGGTAGTCAGTGAAGACAGACAGAAAGCAGTCTGAAGCAGGCCATTCGTAGTATTTGTTTTAATAAGCACCTCAAGAATAGGGCAAATCTTATAGAGCTTCTATTTCCAGACCAATAATTTCATAGTAAACCTAGACAGCTAGCTTACGAGAGACATTTTTCTATGTCTTAAGGGCACACCTGCTTAAAGTATGGTAACAGTTCATTCCCAGATCTTAGGGAAACCACATCTCAAAATGCAAATTGATTCAGCAGACAACACATTTTCAGTTTTGCTGATTTTTTTTCAAGTAATAGATATATTCCCTTGGATTCCTGAATGCATGCTCTCCAAAACCTGGAGAGCTTAGAATAGAATAGAATAGAATAGAATAGAATAGAATAGAATAGAATAGAATAGAATAGAATAGAATAGAATAGAATAGAATAATTTCAGTTGGAAGAGATGCTCAGGATCATAAAGCCCAGCCATAACCTAATTGTAGCACTAAAACATGTTCGTAAGAACCTCATCTATAGACCTTCTAAACACCTCCAGGGATGGTGATTCCACCACTTCCCTGGGAAGCCTGTTCCAATGCCTGACAACCCTTTCCATGAAGAATTTTTTCCTAATATCCAACCTAAACCTCCCCTGGTGCAACTTGAGGCCATTTCCTCTTGTCCTATCACTTGGTACTTGGGAGAAGAGACCAGCATCCTCCAAGCTACAACCTCCTTTCAGATAATTGTAAACAGTGATAAGGTCTCCCCTCAGCCTCCTTTTTTCCATGCTAAACAGCCCCAGTTCCCTCAACCACTCCTCGTAAGATTTGTGCTCCAGGACCCTCACCAGCTTTGTCACCCTCCTCTGCACTCTCTCTAGTACCTCAATGTCTTTCTTATGATGGGGGTCCTCAAACTGAACACAGTGTTCAAGGTGAGGCCTCACCAGCACCAAGTATAGTGGAATGATCACTCCTGTAGTCTTGCTGGCTACACCATTTCTGATACAATCCAGGAGGCTGTTGGCCCTTTTGGCCACCTTGGCACACTGCTGGCTCATATTGAGCTGTCTGTCAATCAACACCCCCAGATCCTTTTCTGCCAGGCAGCTTTCCAGCCATTCTTCCCTGAGCCTGTAGTGTTGCATGGTGTTGTTATGAACGCAGTGCAGGACCCCGCATTTGACCTTGTTAAACCTTGTACAATTGGCCTCGGCCCAACCATCCAGATCCCTCTGTATGGCCTTACTACCCTCCAGCAGATCACCACTTCCGCTTAATTTGGTGTCATCTGCAAGCTTACTGAGGGTACATTCAATCCCCTTGTCTAGATCATTGATAAAGAGATTAAACAGAACTGGCCCCAGTACTGAGCCCTGGGGAACACCACTTATGACCGGCCACCAATTGGATATGGCTCTGTTCACCACAACTCTTTTTGGCCTGGCCTTCCAGCCAGTTCTTTATCCATCACAGAATACACCCATTCAGGCCATGAGCTGCCAGCTTCTCCAGGAGAGTGCTGCAGGATACGGTGTCAAAGACTTTACTGAAGTCTAGGTGCACAACATCCATAGCTTTTCCCTCATCTACTAGATGGGTCACCTTGTCATAGAAGGAGATCAGGCTGGTCAAACAGGACCTGCCTTTCATAAACTGATGTTGACTGGGCCTGATCATATGGTTCTCTTGTATGTGCCATGTGATGTTACTCTAGATCATCTGCTCCATGACCTTGCTGGGCACTGAGGCTAGAATGACAGGTCTGTAGTTTCCTGGATCCTCCTTCCAGCCTTTCTTGTAGATGGACGTCACGTTAGCCAACTCGCAGTCAACTGCGACCTCCCCAGTTAGCCATGATTGCTGATAATGGATAATGGAATGATAATGATAATGGAAATGATAATGATACTGGAAATGGAAATGATAATGATAATGGAAAGTGGCTTAGTGATCACTTCTGCCAGCTCTCTCAGTACCCTCGGATGGACCCCATCTGGCCCCATAGACTTGTGGGTGTCCAAGTGGTGTAGCAGATCACTAACCATTTCCCCTTGGATTATTTGGGCTTCATTCTTCTCCCCATCCCTGTCTTCTGACTCAGGGGCCCGGGTACCTGGAACACCACTGATCTGACTATTAAAGAATGAGGCAAATATGGCATTTAGTACCTCAGCCTTTCCCTCATCTTTTGTCACTATGTTTTCCCCCGCATCCATAAGGGGATAGAGATTCTCCTTAGCCCTCTTTTTGTTGTTGATATATTTATAGAAACATTTCTTGTTGCCTTTTACAGCAGCAGCTAGGCTAAGCTCTATTTGGGCTTCAGCCCTTCTAA
>VWYH01002100.1:0-56471 GCA_013399365.1 Pampusana beccarii
ACCGACTAAGTCACTCCCTTCAATTTGGGTCATATTTATCTGAGCAAATTAAAATGTCTACCATGCGTACACTGAGGATTACAACTAGGTCATACCTTTTGTGAGAAGGCTAAAGAATATCTGTGGTGTTGGTATTAGCACCTAACATTGTCAGAAACTTTTTCTAAGTTTCCAAATAGCGTTTTTACTACTTCTTGTTTCAACAATGCTAATTTGCTGTCTGTGTTCAATAGCTATGAGAGGTAGCTGTACAGTCACTGGAATGAAATAGGTACTTGTAGAGCACTGACCATATCTTGGTGGAGTATACAAATGAAAGAGACCAGAATATTTATATTCTAAAAAGTCTATTTATTTCCATTGAATAAAAGGTATCATATGGGACTAGTTTACCTGTATCATCTGATGAAATAAATTTTAACCCTAGCTTCCAGATTTCAAATAGCCTTACAAGGACACTGTGAGCTGAAGATACGAAATCTTTTGGGACTTGGTTGTATTAGAAGTTTAAGTGTACGAGAAAGTTTGTCCCAAAAGAATCAGGTGCTTAGGGTGCTTCAAGTTTCTACATAAACTGTGTAGGATTTTTCACCTTCATAATTTGGATGGTGGGTCAGAGGACATCCTCAGCAAGCTCACTGGTGACATAAAACTTGGAGGAGTGGTTGATATGCTAGATGATTGTGCTGCCATCCAGAGGGACCTTACCCACCTGAAGAAACAGATTGACAGGAACCTTGTGAAGTTCAGCAAGGAGAAGTGCAAAGTCCTGTACCTGGGGAGGAACAACCTTAGGCAATACTGTGTGCTGAGGATGAAAAGGCTGGAAAGTGGCTTTGCAGAAAAACAGGGGGTCATGGTGGATAGTACATAGAACATGAGCCAGCAATGTGCCCTTCCAGCAAAGTCGAACAGCATCTTAGGCTGTGTTAGGAGGACTGTTGCCAGCAGGTCGATCCTTCCACTCAACACTACTGGTGAGGTGACACATGGAGTACTGTGGCCAGCTCTGAGCTCGCCACTATGAGAGGTTGACATCCTGAAGAGAGCCCAGAGAATGGCCACTGACAACATTAAGGGACAGAAGCACCTCCCCTGTGAGGAAAGGCTGAGAGAGCTGGGATTGTTTAGCCTGGAGAAGAGAAGGTTCATGGGGAAACTCATCGATGTGTACACGCGGGAGGGCGCAAAAAGTACAGATACAGCTCTTTCTAGTGGTGCCTAGTGACAGGAGAAGGGGAAATGGGCACAAACCAAAAGACAGGTTTTGTCTGAACATCAGGAAAAACTTTTTCACTGTGGGGTGACTGAGCACTGGAACAGGTAACCCAAAGAGATGGTGGAGTCTCCTACCTTGGAGATATTTAAAAACCATCTAGACACGGTCTCAGAAAACAGCAGCAGGTGCCCCTGACTAAGCAAAGGTATTGGACCAGATGTCATCCAGAGGTCCATTCCAGCCTCAAACATTCCATGATTCTGTGTTTCAGATCATTCTTCGGTATCTGGCAACAGTGTTCCACCTCTGTAATATTAACATTGTTGTGGATATTGTTAATAATCTAATTATAAATGTATATAAATATCTAAGATACATTGGTTTTGGAGTGTGGTATGTTGTGATGCCTAGAGGCAGACTGAAGCACGAACTTGCATACTAACCTAGGTCTCCAAGCTTTTCTCATCTCTGGTTCTTATGCAGCCATGGAACAGTCGTGTTTTGCTGTCCAAAGTACATAGAACTATCCTTCACATTTTTATGAAAATAAACTGTCATTTAATTTTCTTTTGCACTGGTTTCTGTTTTGTGGTATGTTCTGTTATTTAAGTTTTGTACTTGACAGACCTACTATAGCTTACTAATTATGTTTTTATACTCTTGTTGAAACTATAAAACTATAATATCTTAATTCCTCTGTTTGACAGTGCTTACATGTTTATTCTTTGTCTGTGTATTATAGCAGTGAAAAGAGTTTTCGACCGAGAAAATAGTGTGCCTACAATGTATAAGAGGAAGTAAGGCTGAGGTATAAGATATATATATATTTATATAGAGGTGTTTAAAGTAAACGAGGGAATTTGCAATCCAGTTGAAAATATATTAGAACATGGAAATCTCTTACAATGGCATGCTCTTTCTGTTTCAACTGATTGTATCAGTTGCATTTTAAGTGTAGTTTACACAAGAAGTGTGATATCTATAGGTGGAATGAGGAAAAAAAGAGAGACTATAGAGAATACTGGCTGTTTTAGGAGTTGCTACATACAGTCTGAAGACTAATATCCACAAATAAGATCAGCTACTTTTCTCATTTAATTTTTGCTTTTGTTCTACATTTTCCCCAAATAACATGGAAAAGAAACAGCATTTCTGCAAAAAAAAAAAAGTGTTGCAGTTCTTTGATACTTCAAAGGCACCAGACACAATGAATTCAGAAATTGTTGTAGAATATTAGATAGACGTGTCCAAAACAAGCTTTATTCTGGTTGGAAAGTACAGCCAATAAACAGACTAGAAACAGAGTTTATAGAACTCCGATAACATAAAATACAGGTTTGGACATCGGTTGAGATTATTGGGGTGCAGCAAAAGTGGGTTTTTTTGCTCACAAGAAACAAAATCAGAGCCATCTGCCCTGTTTTGCCCACAAGAGATAAACGCTCGCCTGTTTCAGCAAGGGCTTTTCAAGGATATATTCAGTAATTTATCACTCACCCACACACAGAGGTGAGGCACTCCCAATCCCTGGAAGTTACCTTAGACAGCATCTCCGTCTAAGGGGAGGGCTCTGGAGGGCTCTGCAGACCCGCAGCTCTGAGAAGACCATGCAAAATGGAATCTTCAGTGGGAACCCTGTTTTATAGTCTGATCAGATTTGGCTGTAGGCATTCCAGAAGCTTCTCAGCTTCTCTGGGCTGTGGGTACTCTGGGCCCCTTCTCTGCTAACGACCCTGGTAAACCGACTCTGGGGTCCCACAAAGAGACCCATTAACTGCCCCATTGAAGGTCTCAGTTCTGAGAGGGGGATGGGCAGCTACCACACCAGTTCTTGGTGCGTGGGGAGGGAAGTGCAACTGCCACAATACTTCAAAAGAGAGAGGGCTTTCACACTCGTAGCCAATGAGTGACTGATTGCATGATATATTTGCTCAGTATTAATATTCCTCCTGAAGAAAGGTAAAATAAAAATCATCAAGCAAGTATGATGAGTCAAGGAAAATCTTGCTGCTAGAGAAAATAAATCCAGTGTCCTTTCTTGGTATTTTTCTGAAAGAAGGAAAAATATTTCTTAGAGTGTATAGTGCAAGGTCATAATTTGACATTTCATTCTCATTGGTCTCCTTTACCTTTTCACTTTTCTTTAAAGAATTTTCACTATCTGTAATAAAAAGAAATTCTCTGCCTCCTGACAAGATAAGTGAAAAATCCTGGTAAATGAAGTCACATCTTCTTTATAAGTTTCTATAAGTGAGATTTGAAAAGAGGGATAAGTTCTGCTTAGACAGTGACAGTTTGGATAATAGTATATTTCCTTGAGATCACTTCTTAGACTTTTATTTATAATTGACTTACTAAAGGTTCTGTTGATCATGAAGGAGTGTGGTTTAGGATCTTTTTTATGGTCATGCCATTAGAAACAGACTGATGGAATGGTCAGATATCAGGAAAAGCCAGGTACTGAAAAATTTCCTTGCACATCCAAGCATCTTTCTGACCTCTTGTTTTCAATCAGTGCCATACTTCTTTTCCTCAGATTGTGACTCTTTTTATTTGTGGAGATTTATCAATGTTAACTTCTGGCAGAACAAGTGCTGAGCAGGCGATGTACATTTATAGTGCAACATTCTGAAATGAGAATTTGATCCTAAAGGAATATGTCTGTGTACAGCATATATTCTTATTTCTCTGAGAAATATATTATTCATTTGGTATTATAGTTACACTGAATGAAATATCTTCATTCTAACCCTTTTAAGGTGACACCAATTCATGTATTCTTCATTTATTTTTGACATCTGCATGTAGAAAACCCCAATTATTTTTGAAACAGCCTTGAAATGAAGCTGTAAGCTAACATATAGACCATATTACTATATGCGGAAGTTAATTCTTCACTTAACTTAGATGTTGAAGGGCTGATGACACTTGCTGTTGTAGTTTCTTATTTCCTTCACAAAATTTATTTTGTTTCTCCAGAATCTTGCTGAATTTCAATTATTTGATGAGGAATTTTTTGTGTTACATACCTATTTAAAAAATATGAACAGAATTAACAGGAGTCAAGTATCTTGGGAATGTCATCCTAAACAGTTTAGTTATATCCAAAAGACAAAGCTTGGACAACTGGTTTATCATTTCGAACAATTGCCTTGCATTTGTTTTCTAAATACTCCAAGGTTTCAGAAGAGGAACTGGACATTTTGACGTGTTGCCTTTGTTCTGGGAAGCTGTCTGTTATCTCTGTGACAAATATGCTCTAATTCTGCCAACTATAAGTTTTCTCAGGTCTTGTGCACTCTGCTCTTTTACAGGTACATTTCCTAACTCTTGCTTTTTGATCATTATTTGTATGGGCATAATAACATGTGTGTTTAATCAGAGACCACATAAGCAGTCATCCAGTGCTGATGTTTTGAGACAATTCAGATGAAATCAGAATGTCTTACCTCATTTGTGTTATCTCCAAAATTATAAATTCTATTTTTAATTAGTTTTTTTAATATGTTGATTTCTCTTGTTTATTAGATTTGATATCTAAGAATAAAAACTTTGATGCCTTGAAATTTCAACTTGTTGTGTCTATTTTAGCTACAATATTTAGGCTTTCATCTTCCAGTGATCTTACTTCGTATAGTCAGTCACAGAGACTGCAACGTGTCACAATCTGAATTATAGGAAACTAACAAGTAAAATGTGGGAAAATACCAGAAGTCAAAAGTTTCAGATGTTGCTGATTGTCTCCTAATATTTGTATGCATCAGTAAGTATCTATTTATATACCACATAGTGCCATACTTTTTAGCTGTGTTCATATTCCTATTAGTGAAAAGAATCAGTTCAAACGCACATCTGTACCTTTATGTGTCTGTTGCTTTCAGGTGTTTTTATGCACTTCCTTCCCTCTTCGATGCACAGTTATTTAAGTCTGCAATACCGATATGTTTGCAACACAGGTGGAACCATCAGAATTTCACTGTGACTGCGGAGGTCGGATAGATGTTTTAAGAAATATTTATTCTGCTGCTGGAATTTATTAAGCCCCGAAGACTAAAGTATGAAGATTAGCATGATACACAATAGGATTCAATTTTTTACGTGGAAAATACCTATCATTCTAATACAGTCTCAGAGTTTTCCTAATGTGCCATCTAATAGTACCATGAGATGCAGTTCCAGGGTAAAAATAAATGTGTCTCACAGGACTACATGTCAGTTAGTAAGTCATCATTTTCCATCGCATCATCATGTTTTTTGTTCTAAATATACTAGCTCAGCATGTTTGGAAGTTGTTTTTGTGAGACACAACTGCTTTTTAATTCCCCAAACAGACATGAAGGTTTCACCTACAATATTGTCAGTGATGTTTAGAATATATTTTCCATAAGTGTTCCTATTGCCTACTGAGGAAAATATTTCTTTTTGCATCCATATGAAAATGACAACTTAGATTTCAGTGACTTCTGAAAATAGAGGGTGTCATGGCTGAGTGTAGTCCTGTTATAACTGAGTGTGACTCTTCCTAGCCTTTCTTATCACCAAAGATTATGTCTTCAGCAGGTTTTTTGATATTTCTCATTACATATTTAATATCCTGTGTTTTAGAAACTGTCCAAGTCACTGAATTCAAACAAAAGCCTTGGAGTGAGCGAAACCTGACCATATCTAAAGATTGGCAATACTTACGCTAAACAGATACTAGGCAGTTCGATGTTGGGAATATTGTGTTGAAGTAATCACTTTGAAGTGTCACATTGAAGTATCAACATTTTCCTAATTTTTTGTTTTCTGTGTTTCATGGAAAACCTCAGACCTTATAGATTTTTTTTGAAAAAACCTATGAATTAAAATTAATATGGTCCTAATGTGAGTTTCTCTGTCAGCCCATGAGAAGAACAGGTCTTTGCAGAAATGTTCTATAGATTCACGTCTGACTGGTGTTTTTCTCTTCACCAAGAGGTATCAACTGGACTTTTTCTGATTTACTGTTTTGTTTTCGTGCTTCTTTGTGTTATAGAATCAAAGCTGTTCCCAGTGTAATATTTTTTTTTGTGTCATACAACCACCTATAATTTGTAATGGAAGCAGAACATCTTTTAAATATATTTCCTGCAAATTAGAGTAGATCTATTTGGTGTGTTGCTTCACTGCAACAAAATATTATTTTTGGTCATATAATGTAGTAAAACTTACATTTGATCTATGCTTTGTTGTCTATTATCAGTACCTTTCCATCTATAAAAGTAGCTGTCAGTTCTGTACTTCAATTTTTTTTCTTATGTTCTTCAGCTCTTCATCAGTAATTGCCATAATCTAACAGATTACAATTTGAGAGTTCTTAAAGCCATACTGTGTGGAAGGTGTAGATCATCTGTGATAAATGAGCTTGATTTAAACTTCGCTAATTTAAATAAAAATAACAATTATATAAAAATAATAAATAAATAATGAATTGAGAAAAAAACCACAGCAGCAGCAACAATAATAACCAGGAAAAGCTGACAAATCAAACTGTGAGGGCATGATATATAATATGTTTGGTTAGAAACAAAGCTTTATGGTAAAGTCCAGGTAACTCTCTCAAAGACAATCTTTTAACTCAGTTGCATACCAAAATACATAGAAAGGCAGTAAAGAAAGGGTTAAAGACAACAGTTTAGTTGAAAAGTTCAGATGTTCTCATCTTTCTTGAAATTTGACAGGGTTATGTCCTCCTTGTGCTGCATGATCCTTTTGTTATTCCCGTGGTTATTTGTTAAGCTTATCAGAGCCTGGCTATTAAGCATCGACAAATGCCCACAGCACAGCCCTGGCACTACACAGCTGGTAGCTGCCAGTTGGGTCACAGCCATATGGCAGCCATGGAATGGCACAGGTCTCCCGTCAGCAGGGCTGTCCCTCACCCTCGACTCACAGCACCCAGGGGCTGCACAACGGCAAAGCCTGGATGACTCTCCTCTCCGCTCAGCACATCCGTACTCTGCCAAACACAAGTCTATGTAACGAAGATGACACTCCACTGCTGCATTTTATATTGATTAATATTAATTTTCAAACTTGCACAAATCTATTTACATAAGTGACACACTGTATCTGGTCCAGACTTAATCTTTCAGTCTCCAAGTACTTCTGCAGCTGAAGCTTCCAGAAAATCTGTGAGTAGTTTTGGTGTCCTGATCAATCAGGAATTCTGGTTTTATTTAATACCATTGATTTCAATGTACCATTTCTCATCGTGTGCTTTCTGGGTGAAAGTTAACAGCTGGCAGCCTAAAGCTTCAGCTAATCTAGCTGCTAAGCAAGTTTTATATAAGTACTAACAATATACGAAATTGCACGATAGGCTTGCAGTGAGAGTAGAAGATGAGAGCAGTCACTACCAAGAGCAGAAGACAGACAGCTATGAGGAACATGTTTTGCAGCTGAGTGCCGTGGGACTTGAGGCTCAGACTTTCTGAGGTTCCCTGGAAAGACTGTAAAATCAGAGTAGCATGAGAAAATAATTAACTAGGTCAGCAGCCTAGAAAACTCCTGGGGTGCTGGACAGCATTCAGCACCAATAGATGTGCCCACTATGCTGGAGGATGCTACTTGGGCCACCATGTCCCCTAGCCCAGGTATCCGGGGTCTGCAGCATCCTACTGCACCTAAAATTCCTCACAATGCATTCTTTGTTACTGGTCAAGGTATTTCTATGGTACCCTGGATTGTTCTGGGTCTACTAATCTTTGTCCTTCTTTTAATAGGAAGCTTTAACATTTTAATTCTTCTGACACAGATGAAGCTTAGAAAGACATGCACGGTGACCTTTATTTTCTAAAGAAGTACATAGACAAACAGTATCTTTCAAACAATCTTTGTATGTCTTGCAGGCAGGTAACGAATCATCAAAATATTCTACAAGTATAGAATATTCCAGGTAACGTATCTTTCCAGTTTTCTCCTTGCCACCCTAAAATGTGATCCTTAAAATAGTTAGAATCATAGAATCATTTAGGTTGGAAAAGACCTTTAAGATCATCAAGCCCAAATGCAAACCTAACACTGCCAAGTCCACCAATAAACCATGTTCCTAAGTGCCACATCTACATGTTTTTTAAACCCTTCCAGGGATGGTTACTCCACCACCTCACTGGGTGGCCTGTTCCAATGCCTAACAACCCTTCAGTGAATAAATTTTTCCCAATATCTGATCTGTACTTCCCCTGGTGCAACCTGAGGTAATTTTCTCTTGTCCTATCACTTGCTACTTGGGAGAAGAGAGTGACTCTCACCTTACTATGACCTCCTTTCAGTTAGTTTGAGGCAGCAATAAGGTCTCCCTTCAGCCTCCTTTTCTCCAGAGTAAAAAACCCCTCATGCAAGTGTTCTGACCAGTGATAATATTAGGGTCTGAGGTCTTCCCATCCTTCATCAGGTCCCTTAATTTTCTTGGAGAGCGATATTCCTCATACCTCTAGGTTGCTGCATGAGCTGACGACTGTAGTGCCCTTCCTTGCTTGCTTATCTCCTGTCTCAAACCAGCTCCAGTGTCTTTTACATATCTAGGTAAAAGTTCAGCGTAACCGAGTGAGTGAAAGTTCATAGCTTGCAGCCTAAAGCTTCAGGAAATTTAGCAACTAAAGCTAAGCAAGTTTTGCAGAGCAAGTTCTATATAGGTAGTATACCAAATCATACAACATATGGAAAATACTAATTTTCTAGGCAAGATAAAGTGTTCTTTTGCCTGGAAAAATCTAGGAGATGTAATTTGAGTAGTGTGCTTCATTTCGCCTAAAAGTGTGTGGAAATTTCTTGTTGAGAAGGAAGTAGAGATGGCAAGGAGTGATTATTCTGTTTTTTTTTCCTTCAATGTCTATATTTGCTGTGTATTTTTAAATCGATGCACCTCAAAATAAGGGTTCCACCTACTGCTCTAATGGAAAGTTATGAAAAAAATAGAGTGCACTACAACTTTCAGCCTCAAAAAATTGACCATCAAGGTCAACAAGGGACTTTTTATGCTAGACATTTTAAAAGTCTCAGAGCTGGTATATTTCTTCCCTTCTAAACTCACGTTGAAAAGGTGCTCAAATAAAAAACATTTTTTTTCTGTTAAACTGGTTGAGAGTTACAAGCAGCAACTAATTAAGCTACATTAATGTAAACCTTTTTGTTTGTTGGTTGGTTGGTTGGTTGGTTTGGTCTGGTTTTTTTGTTTGGTTGGCTTGGTTTGTGTTTTTTTAATGTTGTTTGTTTTTTAACTCACCAGTTTGTTTGTCTGGTGGAATTTTTCACATTGTGGAATCAGGGACCTTTCCTTAGATTAATCCCAGGTAACATTTTGACTGTGAGGTCATTCAAAGCAGAATCTTGCAAAATAACAGTTATAATGCTACGTTAACCAGAAGGATCTTCACTCTGTATTCAGATTGGGATACAAACCTAAAGAAAACAAGAGTTCGGTCTCTTCTGGAGTTATTTATTGCAAGCTAAAAGAAACAAAAGGGCTTAGGCATCAAAGTGTCACCCAACTGCTCTTTCAGGCTTCTGAGTAAAACGTGTAAGTCTTCATGTCTGTGGTCAGCTATCAGTTAACCAAGATAGTTCTTAGAATCATTAATGACACAATTTTCCGCTGCTGAAATTCCTGAGATCCCTAAATGTGAGCTCTCGCTATGGACCTGGGTTTTAAGAGCCATTAGGAGAAAACTAAGTATCCTCAGTCCACAAATGACTTTTCTTACCTCTGTTGTGGGGTCTTAATACAGACTTTATCATTATACAACTTCCATAAGAGTTATCATACTAAGAGCAGGCGCTGCTCATACTCATTTTTATTATACAGCTGTAATGGGAAAAATTATTTCCGTTTTCTGAATATGATATGTCGAGTTGTGTGGAACTATCAGCTGTGTGCAGTTCTAATCTGCTATCTACAGGAAGGGTTAGTCTGAATGTGTCTCCAAATAGGTACAAAGATGTTTGAAGAAACCAAGTCCAATTGTACAATAAAAGAGGAGAACCTTTTTGTTTTGTGTGTTTTTGCAAAGTAAAGGTGGTCTTGTCTAAAATACTTACCTCAAGCTAGTCCATATCAATCATTCATGTCCACATTGCCTAACACTTGACCTAGGTCCTGCCTGATACTTTTTAGTTTAAAGGGCCTGAAAGAATGAATACTGTGTTATGAATGACTTCTAGTAAGATGGTGACAGTATTTGCTGCATGCCCCGAGGTGAAAAAAAAGGAAAGTTTGGATACATGACAGTGCAAGTACATTTTCTAGGATAACGTCAGCAAACAATGTAATGTGCAGAGAGCCAGACCTTGGGTGGCAACCACGTTGAAGCTGACAGCTGCCCCCAAAGCCAGATTTCACAAGAGTTAACTTAATTAAAAAAGCTGTCCAAGAATACAGACATGTTAGAATGAAAACTCAATTATTTGCACTTTAGAAGCATCCAAAGGGGACAGGGGACAGGACCAGTTTTTACAGAAACAAAAGACAAGGAAACACCTTGAAGTTAAAGGCCAAAGTTAACACAGGAACAAATTTATAGAAATGCAGTGATTACATTGAGGTAGAAAATGAGTAGCATGTCTTTAACCCTCAGAGTTGTGACATCAAGAACCATATCAAGCAACATCTGAGAGCCTTGACTCAGGTTTTCCAGTTTTATATTCCTACAATCTAAGTGGCAGGAAAATATATCCTAGATTTAAAAGATCTTTTTTTCCATTTATGCCCTTACTTAACAAAACCTGAATCTGCCTCAGATGGATTTTAGTCTGTGAAGATGGAAGGGGGTATCTTGAATCCACTTGTTAGATCTGTCCTACCTAATGTGGGATAAAAGAATAGTTAACAAAACCCCTCATATTTTAATATTTATTGGAAAAAAGTTTGGAATGCAAGAATATTTTACGACCTGAATGCTTTAATCATTAGGTTGTGAAGACTTGCTCACAGTTTAGTCTTTAGTTTAATTTTAGTGGAACTAGTGACTTTGGATAAAACAACTAAGCAAGAAAAAAAAAAAAAAAAAAGAAAAAATCACTAGTGCATAATAATCACATTCTTAGGTTTCTTTCTAAATGTGAGTTTATGTGGCGATTTCTCTGTGTGTAGTAGACATTTGTGTACACTAGAAATTCACTCAAAATATTAAAAAAAATCCTGAAATTAGAAAGAATCGAAACCTTGTTTATCATTTGCATCCAACACTGAAGTCATGTCTGAATCCTAGTAAGAATGATATATACTGGAGTGCTCTGTGTGAGGTATAGAGCTCTTGTTCCTGGTTCTATAAAGTTCATGTGATAGAATATCTGCTATACTTGATTCAGGGTGATCTAGAAACAAAACAAAACAAAAACAAACAATAAATTGTTTTTCACAGCCTTCACGCATCAAAGAAGAAAATGAATAGATAATGAGGAATGAGAAAAAAATTTAAACTTTGGCTGCTGTCTAAAATTTAATTTCTGATACAGAAGCACAAGTATCATCGTCTCTGGACTATTCTGAATAGTACAAGGGTTCTTTGGTAATTTACACGTTGCCTTGCTTTCACATAGAAATCCCATAAGGGCTGTGGTTTT
Source organism: Pampusana beccarii (assembly GCA_013399365.1). NCBI lineage: Eukaryota > Metazoa > Chordata > Aves > Columbiformes > Columbidae > Pampusana > Pampusana beccarii. Next base: position 11,804 of record VWYH01002100.1, read on the forward strand.
CCTAGCCTTTCACATCTGCTACCTGATGAATCTGTGGAACAGAATATATGCATGTGCAGTCATCTTGAAGCTGCATAAAACTTTGACTCTCCAACGTCCAGTAGTTTTTTTTTTTTACATTGCATTAGATTGCATTAAGTTGAAGACTCCATTAGGTGTAAACAAAACAAAACAAAAACATAAAATAACCAGAACTTTCGGTGAAAGGTATATAACTGCTTTAAAAATTACATAGATATAATTAATATTACTGACCATAAAACACACCGCTTATCTTACTCTGTCAGAATTCATGTGCTGAATTTATTCATCACCTGTGTTCGTTGTTAATAAAGTATTCTGACCATATAAAATACTATGGGTCTTTGGTGACAGTAAAGTTTAATGTTACGAAATATGGCTCTTTGAAATGCACTGAAACTGTTGTCTGGTTTTATTTGTCCGTTCTCTTACTTCCTCTCCCAGCAGGAACTAATTTTCTTTAGTAAGATCAAGTTGGAATGCAAATGTTTACTAAATGCATATTCAAACCCTGCAGCCACAGGCGAACTGCTGCAGTGCTCACATATTGCAGTTTGGCTACTGTAGGTGTCTTTTTATTAGAAACTACTTTTCCCAAGGGCTGCCTATAATGAAGAAGTCAATGACCTGTAAATTACAACTAAAATGCTCAAGCTGGTCTTGCAGATGAATGCTTTTGATTATGATCTACAGTATGCAGAGTTCAATTTCTATTTAAAGCAAAGAGCTTTGGGTTTATTCGGATGTATGTGTTTCTTCTTAACTTGAAGGTTTGATATTAATGTGCATTAAACAAACCTTCTGATTAAAAATTTTACTGAGAACTTAAATGTAAGGAATTATATACATGCAATGACTGTTTGCTATTTCGAAAGCTTATCACATGAAAGACAGAAAAAAAAATAAAGCATAGATCCAAGTTTATAATTTAATATCTCTTACTTATACATATAAACTTATAACAATTAAAATCATTTACAACTGATTATAATAGAAAAAGTTTAGGCATATATGAAAAAAACCAAAAACTTTCTCAAGAAATTAAAAGTAGACTGGTTCTAAACACATTAAAATAAAATACTTACAGAAATAATTTTAAGGTTTTTTTGGGGGGAAGGCAGTGGTAATTTGAGAAGGAAGAAAGACAGCTATTTGAGTGGCAGATTCCCTTTTTCTAGTCTGGGGATGATAAGAGCAAAAACCTTGGTCTTTAGAAATCTGAATGTGTGTGATTTCTGAATGGAAAACTCCTGCTTGTAATCTAACCATCTTTGTCTTTTAGCTTAACAAGGATCTACCTTCCAAAATGAAGAAGGTGACATTTTTAAATATCACACAAATAAAAATACACAGAAAGAACCTCAAAAAACTTTTCAAATAGTTTCATTTCAAAGGAAGAACAAAACAAGCTCTAGAAATCTTAAAGTGAAGTGGAATTGCTTCTTTCAGTCACCTCTTGCTTTATGTTTACCTTTTTTGTATTAGATTAATTTCTTAGAAGCTGAATTTTTCTTTTAGATAGTGATTACTCGTGCCATGTGCATGAAATTCAGGTCATGTATCAAACTAATTTGTAAAAATGCATCTCCTTGAGTGATACAAATATGAAGACAATCTTTCAAAATGCATGGCAAAAGAAATACAGTTCTCAAAGAAAAATTCAAATTTTAGAATACCTTAATATTATAGTTAACAAAGTTTTATTATTTTCTGGTAAACCCTGGATTACTTTGTTTGTTGTTTAGCTTTCATGTTACTGGTAAACATAGAAAGCAAAATAAGAGGACTTGTTAGGCTTATTAGATAGAAAACAAACATTTCAAATTGAATAGTAGATATTACAATTACACTTCCTCTGTTTTGGCAAGAGTATGAACTACTGAAGCTTCAGAACACATCTTAAAACATTTGAAGACTATTGTACAATTCCTAATCTTTCAAAATTAAGTGCAAAGTAGTAACAAAATGTGCTTTTGGTCTGGTTTCTAATTTCATTAAGAATTCATGACCATCAGAAGACAAAATCTTCTGAGAAGGAGCACAGACAACTACATGTAGGTCAGCACCATTTTTTGTCCATCTTATGTAAAGACAAACATCTATATATGCAGGAGAATATCCAGAAGAGAAAANAAAAGGGCAGAAGAGGTAGGATCTAGGAGATGTCAGGACCAAAAAAACTTACAGAACCAGAAAAAAACTACCTCTGAGATCAGAGGGAGTTAGTGGTTTAGAAATGTTCTGAATGTGGCAGAAGAGTGCAGCAGGAGCAACCACATCTATTCAAAAATAAAGCTGTTTTCTACATGTTGCCCCTTTTTGAAAATGTTGTTAAAATTATTTCAGAAAAAAAAATACTTGAATAATGTTAGGTCATAATGGTGGGATAAGGATGGATGGGAGAAGCTTCAGGAGAGGCTTTGCAATGTTTTACAGCTTTTTATAATGGTAAGTATGGATGCAAAATAATGATGAACAAAATTACAACCTACTGTATCAGTGTGCATTAGACAAAATGTTTATAATCTTCATCAAGTGTTCTCTTAGTATATTCATGTTAGTAATATCTCACTAAGGTGTTTTCTGTCATTGACATTTTCTCTCAAATAGTATTAATTTTTTTTTAAAAGGAAGTATGGAACAAACAAAAGGTGACAGATTGAGAGCTCCCAGGAAATAAATATAATTTTGGCACAAAACAGGGGCAGTTTAATGTACAAAACTTCAGGGAAGTGTTTAGTGAAATAGGATGTGACACTGTGGTAAACACAATTTATTAGTGGTCTAAAGAAAGAATAAGTAACACAAAGGACTGATAGAGGAGTGACAAAAGCATGAATAACAGAGGAACAGAAGAGCACAGATGACAGGCTGCCGTCAGGATCTGAAGGATAAGGAACTCAAACAGGAGCCTGGACAGAGATCTGGCAGATACTCATATATGTTAGCGAAGTACTTTGTCAGTCTGTTAATCATTTGCCAGGATCCTCTGTTCCCTTCCCATGCCAAGTTTCCTAGAAAATATTTTGGGAGAGAGGTTTCTCTTGGTATTCACATGAAAGAATATGGTCACAAGACTAGGAAAGACAAGTGGACTTTCGAAGGTAAAGCTGTAGCACTTTGCCTAAAACCATGAAAGCAACTACAATAACAGGTCCTATCCTATTTGTTTAGCCAAGAGAAAAAAAGTCTTAATTTACATTCATACATACATTTAAGACCACATACTTGGTCTGCTCAAAATAAATTCTTGACCACCTGAGGTATCGGATTCTGTTTTCTTGTAAATTTTCCTTTCATCTGAAAAGGGTCTTTTGTCGAGGTTAAAAAGAGATGTTTTTCTGTGATAGTTAGACTTACTTTAAATATTATTTATTTTTCCTAATGAAGGAGTTTTGGGGAAAATTATGTTTTTAATATTAGTAGCTTGTTTTATTGTTCTGTTGTGTGTGTCTAGTTAAGAACAAAAGCTACAATTCAGCAATGATGACAGAATTTGAAGTGTTCCTCTAACACTGGGAAGTCTCTATAAAGTCAATCTTATGTAGTTTTGTATTGTAGAGTTGGGCCAAATGCATAATGGAAAACAGTCTGTATTTTAAAAGATGACTAGCTGGGCATTCTGTTACACCACAGAGCAATCTCAGCTCATGAAGTGATACAAACAGCTCAACAGGTGGAATTTATAAAGCGAGTTTGTTTGTTGTTGTTGTTGTTGTTGTTTAAAAACAAGGAGATTTGTATTCTCATGAGTTTGGACCAAAGGAATTCCTAATTTCTGTGATTTTATGATTCTGTCCTTCATACTGTATACCCACAGACTCCCTAAGGTTGGGCACGGTGAAACTAAACCTCCTGCTTTTTATAAACTTCACAAAGAGAAATGAATCCATAGATGTTCCCCAAAGATCATGACTCTGTGAAGAATTAGGATGCATTTTCTTTGCTACATGTGGTACTTCAAGAGACTCCCTCATCCCCTTGTGCTTTTCCAACATTAGCCATATCTAAAAATTGCAGAGTAGAGGGCTGCATAGAATTCTCTTTTCTCTGCTTCCAAGCTGATTTTGGTCATGATTTTGTTCATTCTTTGCTTGTTTTCTTTTAGTCTATTGTATTGTGGCACAAATTGTATTCTCTATTGTGCTTGTCTTTCCACAGACATATTTCCTTATTTTTTTTTACTGTTTTTCATGTGGTGGAATGTATTTTCAGATATACTGTCAAAGTAATGCAGTTTTTCTCCCATTGTTGTTTTTGAACTACTTAGGTAAAGAACAACTGAGTTTACCCAGCTTGGTACAACATAGGCATAATCTGGGGGAAGGGGTGGGTGGGAGATGCTTTTTGAATCACTTAATTTCTCTTCACTCCTTTATTAAACACTTATAGGTTAGAATTTTATATTAAGAAAAAAAGAGCTCTGATTATATAAATAAAGTGTTTTCTCTTGCTAACAGTAAAGACAGCAAATATACGACTGACTTGCATTAACTCAGTGTGTTAAGACAGGTCCATGTGTGATTCAAACAGCAGCCAGCAGGATGAAGGTAGCCTTGGAAGCACCTCTTTTTCTTTGTGGTGATGGAGAATAGCTCTTGGAGCACTGAAGTCTGTATTTGCTCTGGCTTGTGGCTCAGTACAGAGGACATTCACAGTGTTAGTAACAGTCTCTTTATTAACCTGACCCTGCAGGTCTCAGGAGTTGTCCAGGCTGGTGTTGTCCTAAGCTGACTTTGCCTTATTTTAGTTGTGACTAAAAGTGGCTAGGAGGCAGCTCGCTATAATTTAACTTGTTTCAGCTTAGCTCTGTGTGGACGATATACGATAAAATTCTAGCAAACTTACATGCTCACGTGGTAAAAATCATCTGCTTGATGGCAATTCTGGGAGACTGTTGTGTAATTTCAATAACAACCGATGAGTGAAGATAGTCAAACAATAGCTAGGAACCAGAGATGGAGGAATTAAGAAGACTAACTCTATTAGAATACACTTTAAAATAAGCCCAGACTGGACCAGGACTGAGGTGAAGGAAATCTGTACCAAGAGCAGCACACATCTGGTGATGTGCTTAGGATGCCGATGAGTTGTCCTAGTTGTCACCGTGACCAACCTCAGGCATCCGTGGGAGGAAGGTGGGATCTGGACAGCACTGAGAGTTTGAACGTAACATTATAGAAATAGGGGTAAATATTAAAAAAAATATGTATATTTGTCCTAACTATCTGCATAACTGTATAACTCATAAGTGTGCATCTCTGCAGCTGGGCTTTGTAACCAATGTTTTTTTATTTGGCTGTTGAAGCATGGATTGGACTGGGACTACTCTGGATATCCGACATGCTGAGCTGTGTTCTGATGTTCTGCCATCTGACTGCAACACACTATATTATAGTTGTTCCATTATGTCTATTATCTGAAACCAAACCATCCTTTCTCCACTAATGGCAATGAGGGACTGTGTGGTGGGTTGACCTCAGCCAGTGTCTCAGGACCCACACAGCTGCTTACCCAGTCCTCTGTCTCCTAGCAGGACTGGGGAAAGCACAGGAAGAGCAAAAGTGAGAAGGTTCTAATATAGAGGCATATACTAAACAAGACAGTTCAACAAATAATGAAAGAGAGAAAAACAAAACAAAACAAATGTAAGTAGTACAAAGGAAATTGCCACCTCCTGCAAGTGGACAGTGGCAGACTTGGAACACCTTGGAAGACCAAATCTTCCCAGGTTTTGTTGATGAGCGAGACACTATATGGTGAGTAGCATTCCTCTGGCTGGCTCAGGTCAGCTGTCCTACCTGTGTGCTCTCCCAGCTTCATTCACACCTCTAGCCTATTTGCTGGGTGAACAAAACGGGAAAACAAGAAAGCATTGATACTGTGCAAGAACTGATCAGCAGCAGCCAAAACATTGGTGTGTTATCAATAGCCTCTTAATCACAAATTGAAAATATAGCATAATATGGGCTACTGCAGAGGAAATCAACTCCATCCCAGACAGACCCAGTACAAAAACCTCCAGGAGAATGTAAGAGAAAGACATGTTTATGTGCTACCACATGATAGTCTCACATCCAAACATGTTCTGTTCAGGGACTTCCTGAACAAGTGTGAGTTAATCTCCTTCTTTTGGAGTAGTATAGATTGAATTATCCTCCTGTGCTGATGTAAATACGCTCTAGAATTTAAATTGGTATGTCATTTTAAGGGAAACCAATGTAATTTAATAGTGTCAATCAACTTCAAAGGTTGCAGGTTTTTGTTTTTTTAAATTTATGGCAATGTATATTTCTGAAGTAATATGACACACAGTATTGGCAATGTAAAACTTTTAGGTCTAGATCCACAACTGATACAATGCTTATATATTATATAAAGCTATCACTTCGTATAGTGCTATTGAAATCAAAATAATTTTGTGGGGGATCATTTTGTGGATAATCAAAAATAAAAAATTATGATGTTACAGTTCACATGAATTCCTACTGAAATAAAATTATCTTCTACCTTAATAATTACTTTTGACTAGTGTCACTAAGGGAGCTGTTAGAATTCATTTCATGCTGCGCCAGGTATGAAATTCCACTGTATAAAACATGAATTTACCAAAGTCAGATCATATTAGACTAATGTGATATTCTTTTTCTAGATAAAGTAAATGATGTAGATCTAATCTATGTGAACTTTGATTAAAAGATATTATTTAACATACAGGTAGTCTACAGAAGTTAGCACTGATATAAATAATAGGGAACATCTACATCGCCTGATATGGAAGTTACATTTTCCTGAATGAAAAACAAACTCTCAAGCTGGAAAACGCTAACAGAATTGAGGCAAGGTGTTGGGACTAATGCTGTGACAGGAAAAAAAGAGAGGTCCATCCTAGTGAAGTTTGTGGATAAGGTAGAGATGGAAATCTTAAATACATGGGGGAGGACTGGAAAACCTCATCAACTTGGTGAAGCGATAATAGCACTGAGACAAAAAGTAGTGACCAGAAGGCATCCTCATACTTTTAAGGACCACTGATGGAGACTCTAATCTATGTCTAGCATTTATCACGCACAGAGTACAATTCTGTTGACAAGTCTCTGAAAGAGAGGCACCTTTCCCCATGTGAACATATAGAAAAGCTACCTGCATTTTTATTCCATTTATCATGTTTTTGTATAAAGTAATCTAAAATGCTTGTTTCTTAAGGTAAGAAAAATCAAAGGAGTATAAAAGCAGATGAATACAAAATAACTCTGAATAAATTTGCGTTGAAAAAATAACAGTGAGGATGGGTCTGGGATAGTTTCCAAAGGAAGAAAGCCAGCTTCCAAAGGAATAAAAGACTACTGCTATATAAGATGAAATTTAATTAGTTTCTGTCAAAAAAATGAGACACAATTGCCTTAAGTATAAGACTAGACTTGTGGTAAGAGATTCTCCAGTCTTGGGTTTCTAATTTGAATAACTACCAAACTTGAAAATGTTTACATACAGAATCAAAGCTTGGATTGGTTCCTATTGGAGTGTGGATGACACCTGATGACTTTCCTGAAAAAAAACAAAAACGAAAAAAAAACACATGAACAAACAAACAAAACAAAACCAACCAACCAACCAACCAAAAAACCAAAGCAGTGTATTCATGTATTTTCATTATGTTGGAGTAAGGCAAGTGTAGTTATTATCATCATTTATTCACAATATTCATATGAGATTGTTCATCCTTCTCATCTTCTGACAATCGTAGTAAGAGTTCACACAACTTTTATATAGCTGCAACTGTATGTATATGTATGTGCAGGTGTGTATTACATATGCAGGCAAAGACAGTTTTCTCCTATGTGACATAATAATGAAGAAGCCAATGAACCATCATTGCCTAAGTTACATGAGACCTCATGACAGGAGATTTTTATTGACAGTCAGAAATGGAGTATATACTGAACCAAAATTTATTTCAAATACTGTTGACAAAGGGTGCCAGTGAACTTGACAGAACATACCCAGTTAAGTACAGATAGTCATCTGCACTGAACAAATCCACGTGTTTCAGGATTGTGGCTTTGGGTGGTTGGTTGGTTTTGCATTTATTTTGTTTGGCTTGTTTGGTTTGTGGTTTGTGGTTTTGGTTTTGTTTTTTTCTTCCTTCTGGAACTTTCCAGTAGATCAAGGAGATATTTTCAGCCCAGAAAAGTACAGTAAGTGAACAGAGAAAGTGTTGTTCCAGGTAACATGATTGAACTTAACATGTGGGTTGCAAAAATCTTATGTGATCTACATTTCCTTGGATATTACCAGCAGCTTTACAGAGAGCAAGATGAACAACATATAAAAAGAGCAATTACTGCCTTCTGGGTATAAACACGATGGGGTGACATACATTATTTGAATGTAGCAGTGAATTTCATAATAAGCTGTAGCCAAGGGTGGATGGTGAAGTACTTCACCTGCATCAGACATTTCTCAAGCTGACCACAATACGATGTGATGGGCAGCAGCTCTTTCCTCCACTGCCTCTCTGTAGAATATCCCGCAGCGATTAAATCTTTCCTCTCTCCTCATTAACACATCTAAGACCCCCATGAGTGAACATTTGACACTTTGGACTGTAATACTTCCAGTAGCTTCATAGTCCTCAATTTTACATTTGAACAGTGACATGGCTGACAGCCTGGCAGATATTACCATGCCTGATTGACAAGATTTAATCACCTAGACAACAGCTGGTTTAACATTAATAATTTCAAGATGCATGAAATTATTTAAGGGGGTGGTGGGGATAATTATATTTCCCTCCAACAAAGGCAACTTTTTCTGTGTTACCAACAAGAAAACTCAAATATTTTTGACAGTATATTTTTATCATATTTCTTAAACCACAAATATTGATAATAATATAACATTTTCTACCGCTCATCTGTGACAAGGAACTTGCAGAGTCTGATCTTTGTATCAGGGCTGATGTTATATATTTCTACTGTTTATTCAAATAGAAGGTTTTGGTTTCTTCAGTTTCTTTAGAATTTTTCTGGAGTTTAGGTAGAAATCCATTCCTTTTATGAATAAAACACACCTATTTATTATCTGAAGATTTTAGGGTAATTCAATGTTTCAGAGAAAAGAAGTCTAAATAAAACTACATCTTAAGAAACTGACCTTGTTAAGCATATGTTTATTTGACACAGCAATGTGTTACAGACATACTAATGTTATAGTATATAGACTATTACTCACAATTAATAATGAACTTAAAAAAAGAAAAGAAAAAATGGTAGCGGTGTCAGAATTGTTTGGGTTATTTATTGGAATAAAGTCATTAATAATCTAGGCTAAGGTTAAATTGTAATAACTCTATCAGTATGTTAGGTGATTTTTACAAATGAATAGGTAAAGAATCTAAATTAATTTATAAGCGAGTTTAAAAATGTTTGACACTGTGACAGCTTTTTCTCAACAAATCATCAACCTGTTCCTACGTCAAAAGATAAAGAAGTCTCTAAAGCAAATATGATTAACAAATTTGGGATAACTTTGTTACATTCATGTGTGTTTTTTAATGTGATGAGAGCAAACAACTTACACTACATAGTTTTCAAGGTGGAAAATTAACTTTGTTTTCTTTATTTTCCTATCAGAAAGTAAAGATAATTCATGTATTAGATTAAATTATTCCAATATTTTTTCCTCCTACTGTATCCAGGAACTGTCTTCCTGGCTGGTGGACCATTGTCGTTTAGGTGATGGTTTGTAATGTCCAGACAGCTACATAGGGAAGTGATCAAAGGAAGCAGAATGTTTTGCTAGTTACCGAAAGATCTTATGGTTATCCTGAATCACTCAAATCACTTTGGGACATTCAATTTAGAACTTTAACAAGAAAAGAAAAAAAAAAATCTTCCTTTGAAGGAAAAATATCTTTTTTGTCAGGACGGATTTTTTTTTTTTTTTATGGTATTCCAAGAAACAAACTCCAAAACCTCATCAAACAGCAAATACAGAAGTTCATAAAATAATGAAATATTATGAAAAACTGATAGCATTAGACAGATCTTTTCAATTTCTCCATCAGTAGGTGATTGCAGTAGTGGAAAACGTTACCTGGACCAAAATAACATCCATTTATTTAAAAAATAAGAAAGGGTTGCTCTTTTTTTTTTTTTCTTTTTTTAATCTATTGGATCTAAGTCTTTCAAAATGTAAGGTAAGTAGAACATTTTGTATGTGAACAGTTTTGTGCAATTGCAGAGATTCAGTGCACCAACTTTAAAACAATCAGAACTTAACAGATTTTCTTGGCCTTCCTTATGTTAACACTCTCTTTACTGATTATTGAAAATCTTTAAGCCTCATACCGTAAACTAGATGGAGTTTTGACACAGGCCATAGCTTATTCTTCTGAGACATTTATTCTCAGTGATTTTCTGGATGAAACTTACACCAACACTACCTGATGATCGTGAATCAATTAAAAAATAACTCAACTTTCCTCCTTAATTCCTTCCTAGGAAAAAAAAAAATGAAACATCAAATGGCCTGTGAGATGAACAAATCCTGGTTCTAGAAGTACAGTTTGTGCTTGGGGGTTGCCTTTTTTTTCTAAGTCCAACTGGAAATCAAGCAATTGCACACATTTGTTTATTCAAGTCCAGCCATGAGATACTTAATTTGACCTAGTCATTGTACACTGCTCTTTTCCTGAGATAATGGATCTGCAACCATCATAACATGGCAGGTTTTGTCCAGTACTGCCAAATATTTTTGCAGATCACTGGTGGTTGTTTTCTCAGCAGTTTTCCTGTTATCCCACTTAGTTTGATGTGGTGCTAAATACTTGAGTGTCATCTTGTCTTCAGCTTATTCTACTTTTTACGTGAGAAGAGCTGAAGCCAATAAAGAGTTTTATAATGCATTTTCTAGAGAATATCCCATATGAATCCTTCTACTATGGTGTCTTTGAAGAATAAACTCTGGAATGGCATGGGGAGTCTCAATATTACTTGAATTTTTCTTTTGATTATCTGATAGTATAAAGATATGATAAAAATATGAATGCCTCTACTTTCAGGTAGCTGACATTAGACCCCCTCATTTATCACATATCATTTATGTCAAAAGTTATCTAGCCATAGGTCTCAAAATTAAGCTTCAAATGAGGACTTACCATCAAAGAGTTTTGTTGATTGCAACAAGGTTCGAAACTACTAGATAGTGCAATTTTAAGAATGTTTAATAAATAGTCTGAACATAGATTACAAATAGATTACGCATAGATGATATATTTTAACACTAATAACTACCATTTTAACAGTCCACCAAACCGTACTGCATGCTGGATAGCTAAATAATTCTGAACACACATTGATTTTATTTTTTCTTTCTAAAAAAATATTCTATCTCAATTCATCAAATGCCAAAGACTGATTTTATACAAGGGTCAGTTTGGATCTCTGGTAGTGATAAAACTTATAAACGACAATAAATGCTTCAGATTAAGAATTTCTTAGTTACTGGAAGTGTATTTAGTTTTCTTTGTTTTATTAAGCTTGCTCGAATGTCATGTTTCAGCTCAATAATTTCTTAGGTATTTGAGATATACATGTGGAAATAAATTACATATCTTTTGATAAACTTCTTGTCTTACATCAGAACCACAGTAATATGCTTTTTCTGAAAGGATAAGAAAAATGAAAATAGTTGATTACTTGTTACAGTTAGCTACTCTAACTGCAATACTAAAAATTCTCTTTCAAGCCTCTTGATGTTTAAAGTACCTTAATAATAACTTTCATTATTATGCCTTAGAGGAATAACTATTCAATAAACTGCAACTAGATTATTATCTAGAATTTAAGCAAAACTATTTGTCAACCAAACGTCAAGCAGAAAAAGTGAGGCAAACACAGTACCCTGAAGGTCAAGCAGTCTCAGGAGGACTGTTACAGAGAGTTTTCACTTGGTTAACAAAGACAATTTTCTGTTTCAGAGTTCTATCTCAGTGGTTTGAAACAATATAAGCTCGGTGTCTGTATTGTGTTGGAGTTGCCAAGTTCTTCTAACAGAACGATTTGAAACTACAGTTTGATTCTAGAATAATATCACTGAAAGAAAATTTGAAAATACTAAGAAGCTCATAAATTGTCATTGTATTACATTGTATAACATTGTATAACATTGACAATGAGCCAGATGACACTACATTATTCACATTATTCATTATTTTATCCTAGGAATGTGAGTTTACCATACATGCTGGAATTTGTTCTACTCATAATTCTGGAAAGAAAAAAAAAAAAANGCACAGCTAATTCCCCAGTCTGGGGTATATAACATTTCAAACAATGCTCTGTGGTAGGAAATTATGTTTGTTACGATGAAAACCATAAGAAATTATTTGTTTTACTAGAGGATTTTTCCTCCTCTCATTTTATTTGTTGCCAAAACTGGAATAAAGAATTTTGTTTTGAAGTTAAATCAGACTGCTCTGTTTCTGATCCAAGTTTTTTTTCTGACTTCTTTATTAAATAGCAACAAGTTATTTCCTCAGTAAAACAGTTTTTAATTTCAAACAAACAAAGATTGTCTTGTATTTTGAGAAGAAATGGAATATACTGTAAAATCTTTAAAGAAATTAATTTACAGCATAATAGATTTAGTTTTACAGGGTAAATAAATGTAGATGTGAAGTACTGAAAAGAAAGGGAAATAAGACTATGATAAAACATTTCCAGAGTAGAGTGCAACATTGTATGAAGAAATTAGTAGATGTCATTTTGTTTGCATAAAAAATGCTATTATAAGTTGTGAAAAGTCTATATTTTTTTTTCTTCAGAGCAAAATAACAGATTATACTTTACTACCCTTTTGACTTACTGTACAATCTGTTCATAGTATTTTGCACTACTTGTCACTGATATGACTTTTGTTCCTGCAAATGACAGAAAAATTGAGCAGATTCCGAACACTCAAGGCTTTATGAAACTGATTTGGGAAGTTACTTGATTTATTTTTAGAAGCTAGAGAGCAAAAATTTCAGTCTATACAACCCGTAGATTTTGTGTGGTACTGCCAGCTTTTGCAGCATACTCCAGTAACGTGCTAAGTACTTTTGTAGTAGAGTTTGTATATTATATAGCAGACTTTTTGATCTTTCATAAAGAGTGAAAGGTAACAAAATCTACACTTACTTCAATGGCATTCAGTAATAGCATTATTGTAATAGGCTATTGGTTCTACACTATGAGTTCTGAGACCCAAACTCCTTTAAGTCAATTCTGAAATGAGTCTGTTGTGTAAGTCATTGAATAAAAGATTAATATTTCTTCCTCAGATTCTTCCACTGATCAAAAAAAAAGAAATTAAGGACAACAGAATGTTCAATAAAAACTTGAAGATTATGGTTAATAGTATAGGAACAGCAGTAAACTCTCAGTATTATCCTAAATTATTTGATTTCCAGATATCTAAAAAGAAATGTCGAAGAAACATACAAATACTAAGATACATTTTTTAAAAGATCAGCCATTCAGAATCAGAACTTGCAAAAAGCAGAAGACTTGATGCATGTACTATTAAGTAAGAAGTTATCAAAGGCTTATCAAAATGTGTAGAGTCTTCTACATTTTGTTCTACACATTTCTTTTCAAAATTATAACAGATTTCCATTTTCTTGAGTTTGATCAAAATATAAATTTATTAGCCATTGTTTTTAGAAGATGTTCATCTTGGATTTATTTTTCAAAAGTACAAATGTGAAAAATTCAAATTTCAAACATAAGAAATACCTGGTTTTGAAAGAGGTGAAACAAAAGGAGCAAGATTGATAATGATTTTGGATCTCATGTACCATCATAACTGTTTTAAAGATGCATTCAGCTATAATGAGATTATATTTTAACACGATAATTTCAAAAAACTGCTAGTTACTTTTCTTAAATTAACAGGGGAACCATTAGAAAGAATGCTATAATTAAAAGATTAACATATTCTTCACTTCCTTCATTTTGCCACTGAAAACTAAATATTTTCTTATGTGTAAGTCTAGCTGTATTCATGATGCAGTCATTTTTAAAATTTATTTTATTTTACGTAACAGAAAATGTGACCACTAGGTAGGACTTCAAAATATTGAAGGTATAACATTATTTCCAAGCTTTGATAAAGGAGCTCTACATGTAAAATACTACTGAATACTTTTTGCTATCATTCTAGTTTTAATTTCAGTTAAAACAATGCAGAAAGATCTACTCTTCCTCTACAAAACATTCTCATAGTTACATGCTCTAGGTCCAAAATCACTCTAACACACTCTCAAAAAGAGGCGGTGAACACACACCTTTTACTTAGATTTCAGCATAGAGTTAAGGAGCTATTACTTTATGAACACCGTACACAATAGAGGTGCAAAGGAATAGAAGAGCTATAGATCCTCTGTGGTACTATGTGCATCTGAAAATTTATGACAAAAACTTGTTAATTTAGCAGTGGTTGCCAGACTACCTCTGATCACTTTCTCAGTTCAGCTGAACTTCCACGTGGCATGGAAGCCACAAATTGTGCCAAGAGCAGGACGGCAGTGACTCCAGAAATGAACAAGGGGAGATTAAGCTCTTTTCTCTAAAGGTTCTGACTCTCATTCCCTCCAACATGGTCTGTGTTACCCAATTTCATCATTATGCTAATGATGAAAATACTTCAACACATATTTTATAAAGAATTGGAAGATGATTCGCAGAATGCACTGTTTATTTGTATAATGAGGAGTTGGTACATATACTGCTGAATAAATTTTTCATGAGCATGAAAACTAAACTTCCTAACACTAAACTGTGCATGCAGACACCTACCTTCTTGCATAGATCATTGGCCCTCACATCAAGAGCTTAAACAATGACTAATTCTTGTGCAAGGTTGAAGAGTGAGACATTTCTATTCACATGTCTTGTTTACAGCTTGGCAGCCCTGGTCACAGTTTAGGTTTATTTCAAAATTACTTCTTACAATACACAAAATATCAAATAGTGGTAAATATACCTCTTGCCTTCACTATGTTTCATTCATGTGGTACATACAAATAGAAGATACGACCAACAAGTAATACCATTGACCTTTAATCCCCATGTTAACCATTTCTGGAATGAGAAAAAAGCAGAGCGATAGTGTAGGTCCTACAAAGATCCTATCTCATACAAAGAATGAAGGAAGCATTACACATATTGTGATTAACTCTAAAGGTGATGGAATAATCCATTTTCTCCTAGAGGTAAGAAAGAGGCTTAATGAGTCTATCTTCCTCTTCTAGAACAAGTAAGAAAGAAGATAAAGTTTTTACGTTTGCAACAATCACAACAGGGAGAAAAATTAAGGAATGATTTCTCACTAAAGGCAGCCATTTGGCTGCAGTATCAGCCTGTGTAATGAAACCTGCTTATTTTAGCTGTTCTTCTTCCAGAGATGTTTCCACATTATTTTGTAGCCTTTTGGTGAAAAACAGGTATTTTATACACCAAAGCTGATCTTTTGCAACACCTCTGAGAAAAAAATGTTAACCCTTCAGTTCTTAAAGAAAGAGCTACACTTTCGGTAACTATGAGTTTAGTTTATTACTAAACCATTGCATTATCAAATGCGGGCAGGCACACCAGCTGAGAACATTATTGAGCACATCCATGCAACATGCTTTAATATTGATTAAAAATCTTGTCTCAGAGTCAGGATTTTAAAAACTGAAGACCTGAAGACCACCTGCAAGAAAAAAACCTCATGCCGGTAACGTGTCTATGTGGACAAATAAAATCTATCAATGCACAAATATTTAATTGTATTCATCCTATTTTCATCTACCTTCACAATCATTCAGCCTGTAGAAGTAAGAACTTAAATGAATATGAACTACATGACCTACTTAGAAAGAAAAAAATACCATAGTTTCTTGGCCAATAATGTAACGATATGCTATTCTAAAAGTCTTGGCACTACTGTTATATATCACAAGAAAAAGATTAGGAAAAAGATATGCTTTGAGTCTTTTTTTCCTTCCTGCAAGCTCAGGAGAGCACTTTCTCGTGCATATGTAAAACAAATGTCGAGTCCACTGAAGACTTCACATCCTCTAGACTAACAGACATAACTGACTGAAAAGTAGCCTGAAAGGTACTTAAAATATCCTTATACAAAGAATGGTTATCTAGCATGTAAATAAATTCACGCAGACGGAATTTAGCCAGTGTTGCTCTGTACAGTGTTTTAAAATTATTCTTCTGTGTTTTTTTCAGAAATATTCAGGAAAGACTATATTGCTGTTGAAATTACTTGAGAATCTGAAAATGTGATTGGAAGTATTCAGGAACTGTAACAACTTCCAAACATATATTAGCTATCGTGAAACTAGTTTATCAATGTGGGTTTCAGAGAGGTGACAAGCAGAGATTATCTTCTTGTTATATTGTTAAAGGAACGACATAAACTATACTCTTCCCTATTTTCTTACTGCTGCTATTTTATATTTGGGTTGGTTTCTCAGTAATTATTAACCACTGTCTGTTTATCAGTATCTCTGCTTCAACAACAACTTTTGATTCTCCCCAATTTTACAGATGAATAGAGGTCTCACATGTTATGATATTTTTTAAGTTTTACAGAAATAGAAAGGAAATAAGAGAAGATAGACTGCAAATGCCTTAGCTGTGAAGAAAGCTGAGCTCATATACTTCTGGGAATGAGAGGAAAAAAGACCTTATAATTGCATGACCCAAGAGCAAAACTTCAGTAGCACTTTGCAACTGCTTAGACATGAAAATCAATCAGCTACAGTACCTCTGTCCTTAAAAAACAGGTTTCATTACATCTAGCTCTTAGAGAACACTAATTCTCTGCAAGGGGGATTTACTGGCTGCACCTGGACTAATAAATAAAACAGGTAAAGATTTTTTCACTGTCCATAAGGGACAAAGAGCAGAGGTCTCATACATGCTATTATAATTTCTTCCTTCCAAGACATGCTTGTGTTCACACCATCTAATGCGATTACCCTGTGCCGTGACTTCAACTGTGGAAAAGCTTCATCAGAACCCATATCAACAATTTAATAAAATATGCAAGTGCATGGTAACAACTGCCCTGTGTCCTTGACCCTTTCTATATATTGGTGTATCGATTATACCACTGTGTCACGCCAGCCTTGGTTATCTAAACATAAATCTCACCTATACAAGTTCTATTCTTTCTATACTAGAAGAAAATTAATTACTTGATGTAAACTTGTTGCCTATAGGTCTTCAGTGCTACAAGGTTTTGAAACTTGTCATGCTGCCTAACGCTTTTTAGCTTCCTTATATCAAAGTCAGTAGTATCTTCCACCCTTGCTGTTTTCTGAGCACAGATGAAGCATTTCTGTTTTTCCCTCTTTGGCTTTCCAGAAAGTGCCTGAATTTTAGAGGCAGATCCTTCTCTCCAATACAGTTTTTCCCGTGAACTATAGAATTGCCCTGATTTCCTTATTTCAAGTGAGATCCACTGTCTATATCTGATTAAATGTAACTTTGCCTTTTCATCCTTTCCCCCTTGTAGCTATAAAAGCACCTTTGGCCTTTCTTTTTACTTAAACCTAACAGAAGGCTGTGATTAGTAGCAATAATTTTACCTGTTTTGAAAGGGTGGCATTAACTTTCTATTTTTGTTTTTGGTTTTGTTTTTTTGGCTTGCATTTGGAAAAGTTTTGTTTCGTATTTCCACACCCAGCAAGAAACTGAACTCAAGTGTTTTCATGAGAATTTAGGTACCACATTGTCCTAAGGCGTTTCCAAGGCCGTGCTCAGTCATTCGGGTTTAAAGGCTCTCATCTGGCTCATCAGGTAAACCCACAAAAAGAAAATGTCTAAGCTCATTTTAGGTCATGCCTTACTACATAATAAGGCATCCAACAGCTTCACGATTGCACACTGACGAACTGTACACTGATGAGTTCCTCAAATTGCAGCAATTACTGCTGGGTATATGGGAGTCTTGAAGTTTCCAGAGGTGAGCTCATTCACACAGTTCTCTCTCCAAGTCCTGTCTTAGGCTGTTCCAGGTGTGGAAGCACAGTCTGTCAGGCCTCCCCTCCCGCTGAAAGCAGAGAAACTGCTCTCGTGTTATAAAACTGTGATTTGAGTTAAATATTATTTAAAATATCTTGTCAAATGCTTACTTATGACCCTCAGTATACGTACCGTAATACTTCCACTAATATCAAAGGGATGATTAAAAGTGAGTATTTGTGGTTTTATCTGCTTGCATTGCCCAAAACTTGTGAAATCGGTACTGCAATTTGTGGAAGTAAAAATGGTTTCAGCAGAGTTTCTGATATATATAATCTGCTTTAAATAGTAAATATAGTTCAAAATAGGCCACAATGCACATGTAAGTTATGTACAATCATATTTGATATAACAGGATTATATATAATATACAATTAGTTGTGCATCTGAATCTTGTTACAGTGCCATGGACAGATGACAAAGAGGGATTCAGATCACTCAATTTTTCCTCTAAGCAGCACCTTTTCTGAGCCATAAATACATGTCTTAGCAGTAATTGGTTTTCTCTGGTAGGGTGCATTGCTTACACCCTAGCGGTAGAAAAGAAGTGTTAAACTGTCAGTTATGCTAAATATCATTTTTCCTTGTCTTGCTAGGATGATTTTCATCAATAAATCACTATTTTTTTTTATCTGCATTTATTAAACTCCTTTTACTTCATCTTTATTTGACCTCCTATACACTAGTAATCTGAATTCAACTATGTTTATTTTTATTTTACCACATTTAATATAATGTTTTACTGCAGACTTTTTTTTATACAGCAGATGCTTTTCTTGCTGTGTGTTGATTAATCATATTTCATATTGTCAGCTCCCCCACAGCAATTCACAGTTTGTGCTCAATAAATACAGTATATCATAAACTACATTGCTGGTGTTCAGATACACGTCCTTTTATTTACTAGCTATATTATTAACACTTCCATTTGCATTTCTGCAATTATAGCTGCCATTATGAATATTTGTTATTTTCAGTGTAGTATTTCCCCTGTTGACTTGGTAGTATTTTATTTCAACAAGTTCAGGTTACCCCAGAAGTTAGTTGTTAAATGGTCTTTATCTGATTGTTGTAAATTATAGTATAGCAGGTCGTTTTTAAACATGCAGTTTCAGTGATCTCTAAACATGAACATTCAGTATGTTCTTTTTTATGCTTTAATATTTAATATTTTTTAAAAAAATTCCTGTTACCCCAGTTTTTACTACAATCAAATTTAGTAGTTTAGTTTTACTTTATTTTCTGCATAGATAGACCGAAGAGTCATGTAAATCCCAAGGCAAAACCTGACAGTTTAGGGGGCCTTAACACATGAGGTTTTTCGGTAGCTGTTTTTTTTGTTTGGTTGGTTTGGTTTTGTTTATTTTTTTTCCATTGTTGTTGTTGTTATTGTTTCGTGAAGTAAATAAATAGAAATATTTTCTTTGTTTAACTCTTCACTGAAACTCTATTTGTATTTCTGCTATTGCTTATCCTATCTGGTCTTTTTAGTCAGAAAAGTTAAAAGATTTCTTGTTCTACAAAGTTAATTTTTAACATTTATGATTTATCCACAGGTGAGTCTCCTTCACTTTCAGATCTACAGTGTCTCACTTTTTATATCCTCCAGGTTCTGATCTAAAGCTGTTATGTCAATGACAATGTTTTCATGGTTTTCAATAGAGCTTGACTTGAAGACTAACCACAGACTTCTCTTTTTCGATCATATTGCTCTCAGGAAAAGCACGAGAAGCCTCACTTCTGCATTCAAAAATGCAGAAAGGGGGGAAGGTACCTGTTTCTCTTTATTTCCTGGCTTCTGTAAAACAGCATCAGATTTCATGTATTTTACTGGAATAGTAATGTATCATTTTTCATTGTGGTACATGTTGTTGTTTGTTGAGCTGTTGCTATCTCATTTGATGTGCTATTATGAAATACACTCTAATAGTTCTCAAGGAAAAGCAGTCTTTGGAATGCAAAGGTCTCAAACTTAGGTCTCTAAGTGTATTATTTACTAAATTTGATAAACATTTCTCACTTTAGAGAAAACTTCCTCACCCCACCAGTATTTCAAATGCAATTTTTCCACAATTTCTTAAAAAGCTAAAGGTCTATGCCAGCGTTCATTTTCAGGACTTATTTTCTAGATTTTTCCCTGTGAAACTTCTTGTCTTCTACAACCTTCTTAAAGAAACTTTTTATGTTTAAAGTCTTGTTTCATGTTTGAAGTTTATGTCTCTGGGCCACCAGATCATCTTGCTCCTGGCTTTCTTTCCACTTGATAAGAAGTTTTAACCACCACATTAAGGTTTCTGGGCTGACTTAGACATTGTCATACGGTCCTCTATTTTCTGAGTGAATTATTTGGTTTGTGCTTGGAGATAATGTTTCTTTTTAAATGCAGGAATGTTTTACGCTTTAGTTGGGATAATTGAGAGTGACATCAAAAGAGGGCAATTACCTTCTCAATTTCTAATCAGGTCCTAGGAGTGTTTGATCCTTTAAATGACAAAATTTTAATCCTATTTTAAAATTACTTATTTAGATGTTGGTATTATTTTTTAATTCTAGTTATCAGTATCTGTTTGATAAAGCATGAGTATCTATAAATTTGAAAGTATCAATCAAACAGCATTTTCTGCAAAGCAGGAGACTTACACCTTAATGGTGAATTCATGCTGCTGAATAGGCATAGATAACAAGACTGGTATACAAACTCCGTCTGCTAAAAAACATCCAGGAAGCATGCCTTGCTCCCGTGGCAAAAAACAGCTTTTCTCTGAGGAGCTGTATTGCCTGTGCCTCACTTTTTTTGGCAGCTGGCAGCTTTATTTCCTTTCTACTCTCCCCACCTGGTTATGATTGGGTTGGAAAATTGCTATTGTTGATGTAGAAAGCACAATAGCTTCTGGCTCCCTGGTGTAATTCCTGTGCTCCCAGGCTGTTCTCCTGGAGCTACCTTGAATTTCCTCAGCAGGACAGTTTTACCTAATGTCTTCAAATAGTGTTAAAGGAAAGAATACACAGGGCTCCCTAAATTTTTTTTTTTTTTTCTCTCTAGAAGATATTAAGTTTTGCTGCAGGGGGAAAAGCTGGTAAATATTGTAAGAAGTATGTTTTAAAGTTGTGTGGTTTATTTTGTGGGTTTTTTTTGGTGTTTTTTTTTTTTTTTTTTTTTTTTTTTTTTTTTTTTTTTTTTTTTTTTTTTTTTNCTTCCTTTCCTTGTAATAGAAACAGGTTGGAAAACTACTGCTGTGCATGGTTTATATATATATATACACACACGTATAGAAATTAGCAGTGCTGTTGTCAGTTTAAAAAAATTGCTGAAGAGAGTAGCACAATGAAGTGAAGTAAAACAAAACAACTTGTTAAATCAAGAGTAGAGTTATTTAAGCAGCCAAGTGACAGTTGGCTTAAACTGAGATTATCTTCCTGCAGCCTGACTTGTGATTTCAACTAACTGAATAAATTCATTAGAAAACGATTTAGACATATTTCAAAAGCAATCAGTGCTCGTAGTTCACATCATTTTATGACTAGAATCAATGCTGTGTTTTTCAAAACATCTTTTTCCTAGTTTGCTGTTCTTACCATCTCGATATTTTATAGAAAACATGACAAACAGAAGATCTTGAAAAAAATCATGAGGACATCTCCTAAAAATGGAAATACTCAGTGAAAATTTAAACAATACAATCTGGATAAATTACATATCTATATTATCATCATCACAAAAACCTATTCAATCAGTTCAGTTACATCATTCCATCATCATTAAAGGTCCATTGACTTTACTGTGTTTTCAAATCATTGGTTTCAGGCAGCCTCACTTCACTATTGGAAAATATCTTATTAAATCATCCTCATCACCAAGTTCAACACATTCCAATCTGACACATTATCACATCAGAAAGCTTTATTGCCTTATTATCCAACAAGCAGAAAAAAAATTTTAAAATGTAATTCACACCTCCATAGTATGAATTAAGTCTAATTGTGTGAACTACCTGCTAGGAAAACCTTTCAAGGGGCTCAGCTGCCTTCTGCTAAAAAATTTCATATGCACAATAGTTGCTAATGTTAGTGATTAAACAGTTCCCTCATCAAAAGTGCCCATACATCTTTTCTCAAAATTATCTAAGTATCTTATATTATTGTGGATGTTTAATCTATATAAACACTAAGAAGGAAGGAGGTCCTACTTTTCAAAGGGTGATGTGGACTGACCTGAACAGTACAGCCATGGAAAGTAAGAAAAGATAATTTCTCAGACCATGCTGATGTGAAGGCAAGCTGACTCAGGTGGGTAATTTGAAGCAAGCACTGAAAATGCTTCAGGATGTAGTCTTACAATCAAAATAAAGAAGACAGGGTTTTTGTTTGTTTACTTTGATCAAAACTACCATGAACTGAAAGGCAAAGGATTGTTAAAGATCATTTTCTGCTACACTTAAGTTAATTCAGTAGCTTTTACCTTAACTGTAACTGTGTGGTGTGTTTCAAATGTGGAAAAGACAGTTACCTGCTATCTCCCCTACACTGCTATGCTTATGGCATACCTTTCTTTTGATATCCTTCTGGTGCGGTTTCATCTAAAGTCTTGCTATTTTTTCACTTTTCAGGCACACATATTGGAGCAGCTGCTGCTTGACTTTCCCATCTTAGCTTCTACTTTCCTCTCTGTCTTATCTTCTCTTTCATCCGTCTTCTACTCTTCTTTCTTCTTTCATGCAGCCTACCTTCTTCTCCTGGGTCACATCCATTCTTGAGTTGAGAAAGTATTCTTTTAAGTCCTTATAATCAAACTGAACATGCCTCAGCCCTATTCCTAAAATACCAATAATTTCCTGTAGAGACAACTAGGGTGAAAAGCAGAAGGATCATTTCTCTTTAGGTACAGATTTGCTGCTGTTAAAATCCTATTGCTTGTGAATAATGTTATCAACATGGTGTGAAAATTACATAGGCTGTGAAAAAGAACTATAGAACAGCTCATTTCTGTTTTATTCATTAATTAAAGAAATAGTAAGTTTTCTAGTTCCAGTAAAATGTTTTGTTGAAGATTTCTTCCTTTGATTTTTCTTCTTTTTGTATTTTTCCTGCTGTCTCACACCATGTCATCCATTTGGTATTTTGTAAACTTCACCTTTTTTGTAGTTCATGGAAAAGCTATAATTCCAGACAAGTAACCTGAGATCTATCGAAAAAAAACCAGGGCCTCCCAATATTATTTTGTACCTTCTCATGTGACCTCTGGTGAATATGTTTCAATCTTTAAACTCACTCAACTTGTGCGGTATCGAACTCACAAAATGCTTTGACTATTGCCCACATTGGTGATATTTGGAGCTTATCCACTCTTCTGTGAAGCTTTTTTGCTCCATTACTTCTAGTGGAACTAATGCTCAGATGCTGCCTTAAGAAATAGGCATACCTGATAGCCACAGGAGTCCTTCCTTCTGTCTCCTTTAGTGAAGTATGAGAACATTGGAACAGCAAAAAAAAGCGGAGAGCTTATTATAGAAGTTCCAAGTTTAACACCGTTAAAAAACAAACAAACAAACAAAAAAAAAAAAAACCCACCCAAAAAACAGAAAAAAAGGACTATCTAGTGATATCTCCTATATATCCACGTAACATTGTAAAATATATGTCCTTGAATATACTTGAAATTTATACATTAACATTTATGTCCAGAAAGAAAAACATAAAACCTGTTTTCAGTCCTACATGCAGAAAATGCAGGCAGGGTAACCCACTGTTTTCTTTGGAAACACTATATTCCTGGGGTGGTGTGGATGGTTGAGAGATGCCTGCTTTCCTCATGCAGCCTGCAAATAGACCATGCCAGGGTTTAGAGATGGCAGCAAGTACACAGTGTACAGACTGATTAGTGTACAACGGTATGGTCAGATGATTTGGTTTACGAGATAAGGGGGGGAAGGCACTGCTTACAGCTTCTTCTTTCCTTCAGTGCTATCTCTCTTTGCACCAAAATCACACAAAACCATCTGAGAAAATAAGTCAGTAAGGCTTAACCTGTCCGCGTTTTCACAAAAATAACATAATGCACTTTTAAAAATGGCTGACCTCATAAAAGGTCAGTTTTTTAAAATGGTTGACTTGTCAAATATACAAGTCTATGCCAAACACCTGTTTAACTTCTCTTTCTGTTCACAGAATTTTCATGAATATAATTAAAGATAGACAAAATAATTGCCTAACCTGTGTGTCAGAATTACAAGTTCTGTTGAACAGAAACACAAAAATGGTCAGGTTGGGAGCAGAGGAGGAGTACAGGGAAAGAGAGGAGTAAAGATAGGTGATGTATAGAAGGTGAACTAATGACACTAGATTTCTGCATTTCCATACCATTTCAGGAACTGTAGCTATGTTTGAGCTTTGGAACTCAAACTGGTTTTGGGGAGCCAGGAGCAAGGCTGCATTTTCTGTATTATTTCAAGTAAATACCTGGAATTTGTATTCCCATGCAAACTAAACTTGCAGTACTTCAAATATCTCCATTCAGCAACATTTTCACTAATCCATGACTGAACTTTCCAAAAATAATTAATTTTTCTGTAATATAATTGCTGTTCTTGCAGGTTTCAATAAAATGTATCTCTTTTTAAAAATCATCTCTAAAAGGTGCACTTGCAGCTAAGCCCAAACAGTCATTATACAAAACGTGTCCCAAAACAACAAAGCTGCATGATTAATGTAGGCAGGTTTCATCTGTTGAATGACAAATATATGGCTATGAGCTGTGCTTTTTTACACTTTTGTTTCTCGTAGCACAGTCAACATCTTAGCGATGCAAAGCTTCTAAGACTAGGAAAAAGAGAAAAAGAACACAATTACCATGCTTGACATCCTTGATCAAAATGAAAACTTGGAACATAAATTGTTTGAGAGAAACTGCAACTCTGGGCTTCCTTCAGGTGTAAGGCAAAAGAGAAGTAGCTACAATGACCAGCATGTGCTTTAAGCTTTTCAGCAGGGGATTTGAAATGAACAAACTAGTGGTTTGGAGATTTGGAGAGAAAAGTGGTTTATCTCAGTGAATACTAAAGACTTCGGAGAACCTTAGCGCAGGTGAAGAGTGTTCACTTAAAGACACGGGCAGCAGGAAGGATTGTGTTGATATTTTATTTCTTTCCCATTAGGGATTTTTATCAGAGGTGCCTACAAAATTTATTATTTTTTCACTAGAGTGAGGGGACTGACTTTGTAAGCAGAACAGAGGTTTCTGGAGGCATTTTAAATCTTGAATCCTTTTCTCTCTTATATAAGAATCTTATTGTTTACTGTCCCTGAGCAACAAGGCTACAGATTTTTCTTCTCATCTGAAGAAATGTTTATTTTGGTTCTATAAAACTAAAATAAAAATCCTATTAAAAGCATCCAGTGTACGCAATAAGTCTGGAACTTAAATTTGCTTGTTACTTCTTCTGTTTCATCAACAACAGCAAACCAGAAACTTCATGGCAGTTTTAAAGAAAAATAATTTATTAAGCATAAGTTGTAATGGTATTTATAATGCCTGGAAGAAAGAATCTATACACAAAAAAATGCTGATGTGGACAGATGGGTTTGTAACCAGTGTGCTTGTGGCAATAACAGTGCTCTGGAGCTGATTTTCCTTTATGAAGAGCCACAGTATTTATAAAGCTTTTAAAAGTGCCATATGAAGCAGTAAGTGTTTAAGCACCAAAATATTCAACTTGGTGTATGGAACATTAGAATCCACCTTGAAGTACATCGACCTGGGCGCAGAGGTCAAATCAGGCTCTAAACGAAAGACCAGACTCTAATTTTGTGACCTAGTCCTTCCAAAACAACAAAAAGAAGTCACTGTTGTAAAAATAAATATAACTTATCAAATCCATTTTTTCAGTAAATTCTAAACTGTAATACTTGTCTAGATGTTCTACTTTAAGAGTGTTCTAATTCTTCTGGAATTTGGTTTGTGAAAGGGGGGTTGTATATTTATGTATACAAAAAAAAAAATCTACCAAGGACATTACCAGAAAATAGCTAAGGAGAGGTACTATGTTATGTTATGGAAAGCTACAGAGGTAGCAAAAGGCAAAAGAGACAAAACGAAAGACAATTTACAAAGACTGTAACACAAGACCAAGGCCTTTTCTTCACCTTCCTCAGGTTCATTTTTTATAGGACTTTTTATATTATGTTTATTTCTCAATATGAAACTAGATCTCTACCTTAAAAAACACATGCACTGACAGTAGTCACAAAAAGAATATCTGGAAGGTTAATATATTTTTTAATATGAGCAAGGCAAATGAACTGAGCTCTATAGGCTCAGAAAAACGGGTACCAGTTCCTGCCACTGTTTTGCCAGCTTCTAGGGAAGATTTTTAAAGCAACAGTTTTGCTTGTATCATTTTGCCTTTAATACTAGGAAGATTACAATCTCTAATTCCTGCGTCAGTTTTACTCCTCTTCATTGCATGTCAACAGCATGAGTATTCCCAATTTTTTATCTAGAAGTAAGTGAGGCTGCTGCTAACTTGAAACTTGCTCCTGAAAAGCACTGGCACTTGCAACTCTTATTAATATCAAATGAGACAGAAAGAACACAGAGCTTGAAAACCTTGCCATTGCCATTTTGCAATGGACTGTTTAAAGGCCTGTCACAGAGAAGACTCCAGGGAGACCTTACTGCAGCCTTTCAGTACTTAAAAGAGGCTTATAAGAAAGACAGGGACAGACGTTTTAGAAGGGCAGGTGGTGACAGACAAGGTGTGATGATTTTAAACTAGAATAGGGGAGACTCAGGCTTGACACAAGGAAGAAATTGTTGCCACTGCTGGGGGTGAGAGCCTGTCCCAGGTTGCCTAGAGAGGTGGTGGATGCCCCATCGTGGAGAAATCCCAGGCCAGGCTGGACAGGGTTCTGAGCAACCTGAGCTGGTGAAGATGTCCCTGCTCATGGCAGGGGTGGCACTGGATGGGCTTTGAAAGTCCTTTCCAACCCAAACTATTCTGTGATTCTATGATCTTGTCTGCTCTAATCTTTAGGATTTTCTGCAAGCAGTTACCATCCTGCTTATTGTGTTCATGCACCAGAATATCAAAAGAACACATTATTCCAGTTACGCTAGAGTCTAGACAACACCAGAGTCCCTGAAGCATCTTCAACATTTTTTCTTCTCTCTGCATGAACAAGGCAGTCTTTTATGCTCCAGCTGTTTTATTTTAGTCCATTTCTCTGCAAATACCTGATATTTTGATAAGCATGGCAATACTTTTAAAGAGAAACAATGTGTATCAGGGATGATAGTTGCAGGGAAAAAAACATGATCTAAACTAGCTAAGCTGTTTTACTGTTTTGTAAAAAATGTAGTCTTAAATTTCTAGTTTCTTATGTTTCCTTGTTTCTGAATTTCAACCCAGCATAGATTGCAATGATGCAATCTCTGCAGATACATTTCACTTTTTAGCTTTTTAGTAGGCTGGGATTTATTGAGAGGAAAGTGACTTGAAGAGATGTATCACCAGACGTACTTTCTGCTGAAGCTGACATGCTATATATACTTCTCTGACCTTCAGAATGTAATTGTGCTCAATGTTGTATAACGTGATTACCCATATTTTTCAACATGTTGTAAGGAGAAAGAAGGTTTCTTGTCATCTTTTAAAACATGTCATTTGTTAAAGAGTGTTCTACACCAGCTATTAGGGAAAAAAGGCTTAAATTAGTTAAAAAAAACAAACAAACAAACCAACCCAACAAATCCTCAATCAATTTTCCATAAGAATGAGGACAAAGACATTAGTTTCCTGTTGATAGATTCAGAAATAGTCAAGAAAGTAAGAAGGTTTGTTGGTTTGGGTTTTTGTTTGTTGTTTTTTGTTGTTGTTTTTCTTGTNAGTCCTCTGTCCTTATTTTCATCTTGCTATCCAAGGAAATACATGATTTACATATGGTAATATGTAATAAATAATATATATTATATTAATGTATTGTATTATTAGATAATATCTATTGTATATATAATATATATTAATAAAATAAATATATAATACTTGATTTACATATGTTACTGCTGTGACTGAGAAAATAAGAGGTTCTAAACCTGTAAATTTACATCTGTAACATAACACTAGAGGACACTCATAATGGAAGCATCCATTTTTATATATAAAGTAAGTATACCTATATGCAGTAACATGAATATATTATACGTTTTTAAGTAGACACATACATGTAGAAATGTATGCTATAAACATCCATATACGTAAATTAAACACGTGTGTCTTAACCAGTATTTTAAAGAGTGCTTTTCAATAATATAATATACATTTTAATAAGCAAAGGAAAGCTAAACTCAAAAGGGCTTTGATTTCTTTCTGGTAGTAGGTCAGAACCAGGATTAGAAATCCAGAGTTTCTAGTTCTCAGACCATAACTTGATCCGTCAGATTGCGTTGTCTCAAAAAGCCACTCAAAACAAATTTGTTATAGCTGATACTGTGTTCTGCGCTTCAGAGTTACAGTTTCAACCATTACACAGTTCATTGTGATATAAGGAAAAGCAGTTTTAGGTTTAAATGTTTATGCTCTGTTAATTTGCATATAGGTCAACCTATTGAATAATACATATTCTCTTATACTTATTATCACAAAGTACCTGGAGTCTCCTTCTGGGTATATTAAGCACACCTTGACAGCCCACAGAAAGAAAAGATTAGGTAGCTGCTCTAAAACGCCTTTTTCCACCCCCAAGAATTCTTTTGTGTAAGAATAAAAGTGAATGCTAGATTCCTGAAGTGTTTCCCATCAGAAGATAAACTGTTTTGCAGTCCAGTACAGATTTTTCTGAAATTCATAATGTGATTCTAATGTATATATTTTTATAGCAGGGTGAAGAACAATTTCACACAGTTGCATACAGTTTATTGATCATTGCCGATGAACACCTTCAAAGTAAATTTTTGCAAGAGTATTTTGGAAGTACATAATCTATTTTTGTATAAATATAAAAGGGAAACATACAGATATAAGTAAAACCACTCCTGAATTCAAGTGACTTCAGTGAGGCTTATTATTGAAGAACTTTGATTACATGATAATTAATACGAGGTTGAAATCTAAAATAAATAACACCTCTGTTGCATTAGGCATATTTGCTTTCTGAGCTGTTAGATGTTTGACCTGAGGAGTACGGTTTGCTTGTTCTTCTGTAAGTAGATAAATAAATAAATTTCCTATGAGAAGAAGAACTTCTGTAATTAATATGAGATTACAGATTCCCCATAAACCCCAAATGTCTGAACGTTTCCACAACAGTGATCATTCACTGTAATTGCTGTCAAAGCTGGATTTACTGTCCCTGTTATGACCGTAGAATTATATACTATCACCCTTGGCCATGGGCTAGAACATCATTTGGAAAGTTTCTCTACCAACTGTTCAAGTATCCTTACAGGAAACTACATGGTTCGTTTTCATCCCTGAGACTGACCAGGGAAAAAAAAAAAAAAATCACTTCCAAGGAAATCTCTGTCCTTTCTCTAATTACACTTTGTTGTTTTCAAAGACCGTTTGTTATCCAACAGGTAATCAGTGTATCCTTATGAACTAAAATTCCAAATCTGCTTTCCATGGAAAGTCATCAAAAAGATTTTCTATCCTCAGCTAGTCAACAAAATTGTAGTAGAAGCTATACTTAAAAGAGATAAATAATGTTAATAATGGGGACATGACATAAGTAAGGTGGTTTAGTTTAAATTATTTATGGAGGGTTTTTTTTGTTTCATTTGGTTTTGTGGTTTTTGTTGGTTGGTTGGTTTTTATTTGTTTGTTTAGTTGGTTTTGTTCATTTGTCTCTTTGTTTAGCATTACTACTTACATTTAACTTATCTGTTTTTCGTTACTATGTTACTCAAACCTGACAATCTTCTTGTATTGAGCTTTGGATATCACAGAGTACATCTTTACACTGGAAGATGACATATCCAAACATTTCATTATTAGTGCTATCACAACATCATGACTAATGCCTGTGCCAGCAAACAGCTGCTGTAGGTTTTAATTACCAGGCTATAATGCTGTCCTGAAGGGAAGGAATTTAGTATTTTTGAAACAGCTTGATATTTTAAAAGAAAAAAAATGTCATGCCTGTCATTACGCTAAAAGCACAAGTTTTAGAAATACTGGTGTCATCCAGTTATGGTGCAAACTCTGTATTATCTTGGAGAAAGATGGAGAAGAAAGGTGTAAATATGCATACAAATAATACATAAACAGCCTGCATATTCTCATAGTAAAAAACTAAACAAGGGGAATATAAGAGAAAATACAGTTGTTTAACCACACTGTAGAATAGGTCTAATCATCATTCTTCCTTAGCTTGTCAACATTGCATTATTTTGCAATTGGACTTGAGTTGTGTGTCAAAGCTGTCTTTGAAGTATTCCAGGCAGAACAATAAAATAAATTCCCAGAAATGGGTAATTATGCTACAAATATTCTACACATCGACATTTAAAAAGAAGTCGTAGAGCAAAATGTTTCATTCATTATAGTATATTGCTGAAATCTGTTGTGGATCAAACAACTCTAGATTAAAGCTCAGTAATTTAAAATGCATAAAAAAGTGAGTAGGATAAGATAATATGATTTTTCAATGTTTTAGGTGTTAGGTTTCAGTAATATTCCCCCCCCCACACCCTGCTTTCTCACCCATCTCAAAATAGTCTTCCTGCTTGTATAACACTGATTCATCAAGTGTAATTAAAAAAAAAAAATCCTGTAAAATAAATGCTTATAAATATTTAGAAACTTCGATGATCTAAAAAAAGAAACAGAGATTGCATAATGAGTTACTGTACATAACCCGTACGTTTTATGAAGAAATATCTTGGTTACTTTTCAAAAGCTTGTAGCAAGCACATGTACAAAAAGAACTTTCACACACTCTTTTTTTAGCATTTAAAAAATGTCTAAAAATGCAATTAAACATGAAAATATGTTAATCTGACCTTTAAAGTGCATCGACTGCCCCTTCTTATATCATATGCTAGTGCTTCAGACTGAATTTCCAGAATTTTGAGGTCATCTTCAGATTTCAGTACATTAGCTATTATAAAGTATCAGTAACTTGGTTGAAATCAAACCAGCACCAGGTATTTACAGAACCCAAAAGTAGGCCAGTGATTTCAATAGTGGCAAACCATTATTGTTCACAGTTGTGCCGCTTGTAAACTAGCCATACTGCATCTGTGTAACAATAGATCCACTTCTGAAATTACTGTATTTTACAGCCTGTCCTCCAAGCTACAGAGATAAAGGCTGGGGGAGAAGAAAATAAAATGAGATGTCAGCCTCACATGGTAATCCATATCAGTATGGTCTCTCCTACCCTCAAGAGTGATCTTGCCAGACGTGCACTGACTTAACAGATCTGCCACCAGAAAGCTCCTTACTGAATGACTAAGCTGTTGCTTAAAAAATCTGTCTCTTGAAAATGTACAAATCACCAAGCCAGCTGCTTCTTGCTTCTCGGGTAAGATGCATTTTGGTGATAAAACAGGTACGTGTCTGTTAGTTATTTTGTTTAACATCTTCATGCACATGATCTCCCGGCTAGACACCTGCTTTCATCTGTTATAAAATCCTTGATTCTTATCAACTGTTTGCCACTTTGTGGCTGAGTAGAAGCCCTAAAGAAGACCATTAGGCAGAGACAATAAATTCACAGGCTGTGCACATACTTGAAAAAGACACTGCTTACCACGAATACTCAGCTAGAATATTTATCACATTGTAAACTCTGTTGCCATGCTCAAGTATATTTCCTTCTAATACCGAGTAATCCTGATTTACACTTGGATTGTCAAACCCAGGAAGTTAATAGCACATTGAGGGCTTGATAAATAGCTTCCCCGTGTCTCAGATACTTAGTTAAGTTTGACGTTGTGGTGCTCAACCTCAGAGAAACTACACATTGTTTCTCTGGCTTTCTGCGAGATTTTGGTAATTTAAATTTGGTTTGTTTGTGCTCATAATTATGGGTCCAAATACAGTCACCCTGCTTTCCAGAGATGGTTTAATTATGCCTGTTGTCTCTAACAGGTGTACGAGGCACTCTGTTTTCTTTGCATAAAGCAATGCTCTGTTTCTTGCCTTGCCACTGCCTTTATTGTACCAAAACCACCATCGTTGCTCACTCATTTGGACAGCTTCCTCTACTATTTGCTCCAGTGACCTTTTCTCTGCAGCAGCCTTTAACTTCAGCCTCTCTAAGATTCACCTACAAGACTCTTGCGCTTTTTACCCTTAAAGCTGTAAAACACGCAAATGAACCTCACACTTCTGTCATGTAGATCGTAAAAGCATGAGTAAGGCCTGAAAAAAAAAAAAAAATAGCAAGAGCTTGCCCTTCCAGGTCAAGGGTCTCATATTGAGGATAGTCATGATTGTCTTTTTCAGACCTGACATTTATGTGAGATGCCAAAATAGAAATCTTTAATGTTCCTGTGTAGTTCTCCCGATATGTGAAGACAGTTTCGCCTAAATGATGCTGTAATTCTCAATTTCCATATGAAATATCTGAAGTTTTTACTTCCTCCCGGTCCAAACCACAATGGTAATAGAGATGCTTTAGAGCTCTGCGTAACAGAAAACAAAGACAAAAACAGGGTAGCCAAAAATGAAGTATTTTTCAGTAGGTGAATCTGGCAAACTTAGATGTCTGCACAGAAGCCTAAACAAGTTGTTTGTAGGTGTCAGTGCATTCAGAACACAACAGACACTCAATGTCATGCCAACAGTGAGTGTCTGTTGTGTTCTAACTACACTGACACCCACATTTTTTTCTGAGAGCATAAGGTCAGATCTGAAGGTATTGTTGGTCACAATAGCATACTTGTTGGAGAAACCCCTTGAAGGCTGAAAGATTTGACTTGGAGAGACTTGCACATTTTCTATTTACATTCATACTTACAGCCTAAAACCTACAATTATGAGCCAGGCTCTGGAATCTATGTAGAGAGCTGCATCTTCTTGTAGCAACAGAGCCTTGAGTGAAGAAGTCCTGGAGTTACAACCAGACTTTATAAAACTTCTGATCAGAAAAACGGGAATCAACCTCCTAAGTATAGTCTTAAGATACCTTAAGAATTTAGCACAAATCAGTCATTGGTTTAAACGCTGAGAATTCAGTTCTGTCTCTTCCAAGAGCAGTAGGAATGCGTAAATTTCTTTTATGTACTCGTTCTCTCATTCTAGTTCTTCTAGAGGCAGTATAGTTGCAGCACTCTGACTGGAAGAATACCTTACTTAAGATACAATTGCCTCTTCTAACAAGCAACTTCTGCTCATTTAGTCATCTCCCCTTAGAAAAGAATTTAGCTAATTTGAATCCCAGCTGCTATAGATGTCTTCACCATGGGGTCTGAGGTAGGATTGTGTTCCTGCTGCCTGCAGCAGCCAGGATTTAATTTGAACCCGTCTGTCTGCCTGCTAGTGAGTACATAAGCCAAGATGTGGGCTGTGTCATAGATGGAATAGTCCTGACTGAAGCCTTGAAGTGGTCTGGAAGCACAGGTGGAGTACAGCACTTTCAACTGTGTGAAAACTTGTACATCTCACTCAGTTAGTGTGAATCTCCCTGCAGGGATTAGATATTTTCTTTTTCAGTCTGAAAGAGGTGTATAAACACAGACATATATTTCATGGCTGCACAACATATTTGAAAGTGGATATGGGACTCACCATTTCCAAATTAGACACGGTAGCATTCACAACCTTGTTCGCAGATCCCCATAGGCACAACAAATTTGTACAAAAGAGTCTGCTGTAGGCAATTGTTGTTCTTATTATCTCACATAATTGACACTAACACAAAAGTTATATCAATTCTACCTACATAGGTGACTCCCGTGACTGTATATTACAGCTATGAATGGTGGTATCACCAATGGTGGTGATACTGTGTGATCACACTATGTTTCGTCAATCTTTTAAGTGTGAAATGGTCATTTCTAGTTAACTGATTTGTGTCTGGGTAACAGCAGAGCATGGGGCATCTCAATCAGCTTTTCTCGTAGAGAACAAACCTGTGATGCACCTGCAGCTGGTCCCTCAGTGCAGCCTGTGTGTTTACAAAATGTAGTTGTCTGTTTCTTTGAGCAGAAATTTAACAAAGGAAGAAAATAATTTAAAAACAAATGAGATTTCATCTTTTATTATGCTTGGACTTGATGATCTTAAATATTTTTTCAAACCTGAATTATTCTATGATTTAATCAATGCAGACTGTGCATATACCTTCAGAAGTCTGTCTCACACATTGTTATGTGACTTGAAATGTCCCAAATGTTCCATCCCAAAATGTTAGGTATGGCAATTTAAAACATAGTAAAATGATCTAGCCAACTATTCTTATAATACCAGCTATAAGAGACAGGAGTCCAGTTTTTCTTTTGTATCACAAGGCTATGAATATTTTATTGTAAATTTTCATCCTATCTATCCATGCTTTGTTGTTAGGGATGAGTTTTATATTTAAAGGATCCTTACTTGTTTGCTTACAAATTCAATAGGCACAGTCAGAGACTGTGAGTGGCACAGCCATTTCGTCCTCCAGTCAATGCATCTCTAAAGTACAACCCTAGGCAGATTTCGAATATACTTTTAAAAGCAGGCAAATTATTTTCAGTATCTATATATATATAAATATCACGGAAAACTTGTTTTAGCAGTAGTCTGAGTGTCTTTTGTCTCATTAGGCTTTGCAAGAGGAACAGAAAAGTGGCCTGGGAAGGCAGTGCACTTCTTAATACTGTGAAATCCAGAGCAAAGTCCTCACAAACCTATGATTAGCTTCCTTTTGTATTTTATCTCATCGTACAGCCAGATACACTGTATGAGTGCAATTTTTAAAGTCATTTAAAATATAAGGTCTTATTAGTGCTTTCAGCAGTGGTATTAAATCAGAGCAAAAGATTAAGATGTTGTAACTACAGAAAATGAGTAAAACATAAATAAATAATGTTTGCTTTTCATTAGTATATTAAATTACCAGCTTTTGATAAACCTCAGCTAGTTAAACATTTCTAGCAAAGAAAATAGTGGAATCAGGTGTTTCTGACTTTCTTCATTGCTAAATATCAATGAAAAAAATAAACATTTTTCATCTTTCTTTTTCAGAATTCATTAAAATCACTAAACCCAGTTCTGGGCTAGACTCACAACGTGTGTCAAATGAAATGTGTTCATCACATGTGAGTACAGGAAATTTTCCTTTGCTTTTGTGCCTGCATACAAGGCAACTACGAGTTCAGTCTCTCAAACTGTGAAACTGTAATCCAAAATGTGTATAGATTTTGTGATATTGTTAACTCAGTTTATATCTTCATGGATAAAATTACTGACACCTGTACCTGGTATATTGTCTATAGCAAATGTAAATATTTTTCTGACAGAGTCACAATGAAATCTTGGTGCAGTAGTCCTCCTAAATTCTTGCTAGAAAGGAAGGCATATTATGGTGACTTTTGCTTCTCATTCATGGTTTAAATACTTACGTGAGTAGTTTATTAGCATGATTAATTTTAATTTATATTTAATATTNCTTGCCCTTCCAGGTCAAGGGTCTCATATTGAGGATAGTCATGATTGTCTTTTTCAGACCTGACATTTATGTGAGATGCCAAAATAGAAATCTTTAATGTTCCTGTGTAGTTCTCCCGATATGTGAAGACAGTTTCGCCTAAATGATGCTGTAATTCTCAATTTCCATATGAAATATCTGAAGTTTTTACTTCCTCCCGGTCCAAACCACAATGGTAATAGAGATGCTTTAGAGCTCTGCGTAACAGAAAACAAAGACAAAAACAGGGTAGCCAAAAATGAAGTATTTTTCAGTAGGTGAATCTGGCAAACTTAGATGTCTGCACAGAAGCCTAAACAAGTTGTTTGTAGGTGTCAGTGCATTCAGAACACAACAGACACTCAATGTCATGCCAACAGTGAGTGTCTGTTGTGTTCTAACTACACTGACACCCACATTTTTTTCTGAGAGCATAAGGTCAGATCTGAAGGTATTGTTGGTCACAATAGCATACTTGTTGGAGAAACCCCTTGAAGGCTGAAAGATTTGACTTGGAGAGACTTGCACATTTTCTATTTACATTCATACTTACAGCCTAAAACCTACAATTATGAGCCAGGCTCTGGAATCTATGTAGAGAGCTGCATCTTCTTGTAGCAACAGAGCCTTGAGTGAAGAAGTCCTGGAGTTACAACCAGACTTTATAAAACTTCTGATCAGAAAAACGGGAATCAACCTCCTAAGTATAGTCTTAAGATACCTTAAGAATTTAGCACAAATCAGTCATTGGTTTAAACGCTGAGAATTCAGTTCTGTCTCTTCCAAGAGCAGTAGGAATGCGTAAATTTCTTTTATGTACTCGTTCTCTCATTCTAGTTCTTCTAGAGGCAGTATAGTTGCAGCACTCTGACTGGAAGAATACCTTACTTAAGATACAATTGCCTCTTCTAACAAGCAACTTCTGCTCATTTAGTCATCTCCCCTTAGAAAAGAATTTAGCTAATTTGAATCCCAGCTGCTATAGATGTCTTCACCATGGGGTCTGAGGTAGGATTGTGTTCCTGCTGCCTGCAGCAGCCAGGATTTAATTTGAACCCGTCTGTCTGCCTGCTAGTGAGTACATAAGCCAAGATGTGGGCTGTGTCATAGATGGAATAGTCCTGACTGAAGCCTTGAAGTGGTCTGGAAGCACAGGTGGAGTACAGCACTTTCAACTGTGTGAAAACTTGTACATCTCACTCAGTTAGTGTGAATCTCCCTGCAGGGATTAGATATTTTCTTTTTCAGTCTGAAAGAGGTGTATAAACACAGACATATATTTCATGGCTGCACAACATATTTGAAAGTGGATATGGGACTCACCATTTCCAAATTAGACACGGTAGCATTCACAACCTTGTTCGCAGATCCCCATAGGCACAACAAATTTGTACAAAAGAGTCTGCTGTAGGCAATTGTTGTTCTTATTATCTCACATAATTGACACTAACACAAAAGTTATATCAATTCTACCTACATAGGTGACTCCCGTGACTGTATATTACAGCTATGAATGGTGGTATCACCAATGGTGGTGATACTGTGTGATCACACTATGTTTCGTCAATCTTTTAAGTGTGAAATGGTCATTTCTAGTTAACTGATTTGTGTCTGGGTAACAGCAGAGCATGGGGCATCTCAATCAGCTTTTCTCGTAGAGAACAAACCTGTGATGCACCTGCAGCTGGTCCCTCAGTGCAGCCTGTGTGTTTACAAAATGTAGTTGTCTGTTTCTTTGAGCAGAAATTTAACAAAGGAAGAAAATAATTTAAAAACAAATGAGATTTCATCTTTTATTATGCTTGGACTTGATGATCTTAAATATTTTTTCAAACCTGAATTATTCTATGATTTAATCAATGCAGACTGTGCATATACCTTCAGAAGTCTGTCTCACACATTGTTATGTGACTTGAAATGTCCCAAATGTTCCATCCCAAAATGTTAGGTATGGCAATTTAAAACATAGTAAAATGATCTAGCCAACTATTCTTATAATACCAGCTATAAGAGACAGGAGTCCAGTTTTTCTTTTGTATCACAAGGCTATGAATATTTTATTGTAAATTTTCATCCTATCTATCCATGCTTTGTTGTTAGGGATGAGTTTTATATTTAAAGGATCCTTACTTGTTTGCTTACAAATTCAATAGGCACAGTCAGAGACTGTGAGTGGCACAGCCATTTCGTCCTCCAGTCAATGCATCTCTAAAGTACAACCCTAGGCAGATTTCGAATATACTTTTAAAAGCAGGCAAATTATTTTCAGTATCTATATATATATAAATATCACGGAAAACTTGTTTTAGCAGTAGTCTGAGTGTCTTTTGTCTCATTAGGCTTTGCAAGAGGAACAGAAAAGTGGCCTGGGAAGGCAGTGCACTTCTTAATACTGTGAAATCCAGAGCAAAGTCCTCACAAACCTATGATTAGCTTCCTTTTGTATTTTATCTCATCGTACAGCCAGATACACTGTATGAGTGCAATTTTTAAAGTCATTTAAAATATAAGGTCTTATTAGTGCTTTCAGCAGTGGTATTAAATCAGAGCAAAAGATTAAGATGTTGTAACTACAGAAAATGAGTAAAACATAAATAAATAATGTTTGCTTTTCATTAGTATATTAAATTACCAGCTTTTGATAAACCTCAGCTAGTTAAACATTTCTAGCAAAGAAAATAGTGGAATCAGGTGTTTCTGACTTTCTTCATTGCTAAATATCAATGAAAAAAATAAACATTTTTCATCTTTCTTTTTCAGAATTCATTAAAATCACTAAACCCAGTTCTGGGCTAGACTCACAACGTGTGTCAAATGAAATGTGTTCATCACATGTGAGTACAGGAAATTTTCCTTTGCTTTTGTGCCTGCATACAAGGCAACTACGAGTTCAGTCTCTCAAACTGTGAAACTGTAATCCAAAATGTGTATAGATTTTGTGATATTGTTAACTCAGTTTATATCTTCATGGATAAAATTACTGACACCTGTACCTGGTATATTGTCTATAGCAAATGTAAATATTTTTCTGACAGAGTCACAATGAAATCTTGGTGCAGTAGTCCTCCTAAATTCTTGCTAGAAAGGAAGGCATATTATGGTGACTTTTGCTTCTCATTCATGGTTTAAATACTTACGTGAGTAGTTTATTAGCATGATTAATTTTAATTTATATTTAATATTAAACTTTGAATAGATAAATCAACTTGGCATTGGCTTTACTACTCTAAAGATAATTGATTTGTCAGGTCTTCTACTTGTTACAAATTATTAAAAATTAAACATGAGACTGACATGTGGTATTGGAAAATCCCATTCTAATACAACAGTGGTTGTTAGACTTTGTGGGAGAGTACAAATACATACTAACAAATACATCTTTATCAAAATCTACACAGGTTGTGTTACATGTATGCTAGTCCCTTCTAAAATGTTGTTTAAGCATTTTTCTTCATTTAGTGCTAGACCCCTTATCTTCTAATTTTAATTAAAGGATTATTGTGAGAATATTGCTTCCATCTCTGTCTCCAGTTAATGCTACCTATCCGTATATTAAGGATAACCTAATATTAGAGTGAACAGAAATGCTATTAGGCAAAATTAAACAGAAAATTAGGAGGGGCAGTTTGGACTGTACCCTAGTGAAAGCACCAGCACTTAACTGAAGGGACCATTAGTAAAACTGAATTGCAACAAATCTGAAATAGCTAAAACAAATTATATTCAGTATTCAGAGGAACTCAAGCTCAGATCAGACATTCACAAGCATAACACTTTATATGGAACTTAAATGATAAATGCGCTATTCCACTTTAAAAAAACACAGAAAATAATTAATAATATTAATATATATAAATGCATGCCAGCTGTAGCTAATATCTTTTCATTTTACTGTTAGCAACCTGTTCACAAAGACAATAAAATGGAAAGCAGATTTTGTACCTGCAACTTTCAAAGTTGCAGGTATCTTCAGAGAGACTTTGACTCTCTCTCCTTGGATATATTAATTCACTTTCAGATCCAAAAAAGTTCTTGAAACAGCTTGAGTCCATAAATAAACACCTTGAATCTAACACTTGAGCTCTTTGTTTCCATTTATACCAGTTGCTTTCACACAGGTGTGTGAATGTACTTGGAAATGTCACAGTTTCACACCAAGTGAATTCATGTCCTGGAACAGCATATCAGATCATTTTTTAAGGCTTGTTATTTCAAAAAGTCTGTCATATTTGTATATATTTAATTCCTTCTGCTTTTAACACGCCATCAAGAGAGCTTGTTAGCAATCCGTTCTGTGGAAAGGTGAGGGAATAAGACTGCTGATGTGAGGACAGCACTTGCTCTAAAATAGAGATGACATCTACAGTGAATTTAGGTGTGCCCCAAGATAGAGTTTGAGTTCAATCCCTTACATGCATGCCACTGTAATAAATTGCTTTAGGAAAAATTATAGCATATTATGCCTTTAACCTTCTAAAACTTTCCCAAGTTTTGCAACCTACAATAGGAGAGATTAGTATTTTCATTTTTGCCATATATATATAGACACAAGCATTTTGAGCCATAATTTCCCATGGGAGGCATTATACTTAGAAACTATAGAAACAGAGGATGGTCAGCATCTCACTAGTAGAAGAGCTGTAGAAAAAG
The DNA here is from genome assembly GCA_013399365.1 of Pampusana beccarii. Taxonomy (NCBI): domain Eukaryota; kingdom Metazoa; phylum Chordata; class Aves; order Columbiformes; family Columbidae; genus Pampusana; species Pampusana beccarii. Next base: position 52,156 of record VWYH01002100.1, read on the forward strand.
TGTTTACATAGTGACATCTTGCACACAGAAGAGTCAACCTTTTCACACTTTTAAAATAAAGCAGAAACTATACTGAGACCAAAAAAGAAACAGAAGCTGCTAGACAGGAGAAATGGACGTACTGCTCTACTTGGCCAATTTGGGCTGAAGCATGATGTTGTGTCATAGGCCAAATGAAATAAATGAATCCAGAGAGAGAGAAGCAAGGCTGACAAGATACCAATAAACAGGGAATGACTGAAAGCACTAAGACTTTTCAGCGTGAAGAAGGTGGAGAGTAGGTAAATCTTGTCATTGCAAACACCTGTTCATGCCAAATCAAATATCAAACCTCATAAAGTAGTGAGGGATATTGACAATAGACTTAAGAGAGTGAAGGAAAGCCTTCTGAAGGTATCATTGCAGCAGTACTGAAGGCCAGTTGCTGAGCAGCTCTTAGCACTGGAGTCCTGATCAGGAGACATAAGGAAAGCTTAGTCTGCCCTGGACAAAGAGCCAGCTGCCTTCTCTACTCCCCTGAGATTTCATAATAATATTGCATAAAAAGTCAAGAAGAAGTGTGCTTCCTTATTTTTTTCATTAAATTAGCATATACTTAAAATTACACTGTCACTCTGCTAATTACTTTAAGTCAAATTATGCATAGTAAAATAATAGTCTATAACTTTATAGGACAGAAGTAATCAGCTCAATCTTTTACCATATAGAGCCTTTTTCCCATGCAGTTTACTTTTTCAAAGCAGAGATGGACAAATTAGAGAAAGTATATAGTGATGATAATGAAATTATCAAAGTTTGATAACAAAGTAAGACATGCTTACACACGGAAAAAAAAAATTAAAAAGAGCCCTTCTAAATTTGTCCTGATACTAGACGTGTGGAAAGAGACTAAGGAGTCCTAAATAACTTCTGCATTTATGCTTGCGGAAAAAAATAATAATTTTAGCCCTTTCTCTAAATTGCCCCTACAGAACAGATACAATATTCTGGAGGTGGTCAATGAAGACCACCTGAAGCAATGTACAAAATCCAAGAGAGAGAAAACCATGCAGTAGAAAAGCATGTAGGGTATTAGTTATGGGAGATTCCTTACTAAGAAGCACTGAAGCACACTTTTGGCATCCATATAATTTCTCTAGAGATGTCTGCTGCCTCCCAGTAGCTTACATTCACGATGTCACTGAGACACTGCTGAACCCGGTGTGTCCTACAGAATATAATCTGCTCCTAATAGTCCATGTAGGGTCCAATAATACTGCAACATGGCAATTCAAAATCACCAAAAGAGACTGTATGTCCCTTCAAGTAATGTTAAAAGGATCTGGAGCACTGTTGGTGTCTTCTTCTGTCCTCCCAGTCAGAGTAGGAAGTTTAGGAAGGAGGACATGAATGGAACAGGTAAATATGTGGCTGGTTCCATACTGAAGCTTTTGCCTTCTATGATCATGTATCTAACTTTAAGAAGCTGGGTCTGTTGTGAGTTGTTGGGAGCCACGTGGCAAATGGGGAAATGGGGCAAGAGGGTCTTCACCAGCAAGTGGGCCAGACTTAGAGGCCTTTAAACTAGATTTAGACGTACAAGGTGGGATTTTGAGCAACACAGAAGAGTTAGGGGCTGCTGGTGTATTAGGAACTGAGAGGGAAACAGCTGTGAAACACCTTCAAAGAATTTGGACATGTTCCTCTAGAAAGGTGATATGGCCCATAGCCCAGCTGTAGTGCCCCTATACCAACGTGCACAGCATGGGCAACCAGCAGGAGAAGCTGGAAAAAAGAAAGCTACTAAATAATTCCTCTCACAGAAACGTGGTGGGCTGAGTCATGTGGCTGGAGCACCTGAATTGATGGCTATAAACTGTTCAGAGGAGACAGGCAAGGAAGGAGAGGTTGGGAGGTAGTTGCCCTCCATGTAAAAGAATGGTTTCACTGTGCAGAGCTGTCTTTGAGAAACAGTGTTGAAGAGACTGAGAGTTTATAAGTAAAAATTAGGGGTCAAGACAACAAAGAAAACCTCTTAGTTGCTGTTTACTACAGGCTGCCCCACCAAGCAGAGTTTGTAGATGAAGCATTCTTACACCAGCTACAGGAAACTTCATGCTCACAGGCTCTGATCCTCCTGGAGAACTTAAATCACCCTGGCATCTGCTGATAGAGTGTAACAGCTGTAAGTGGTCTAGGAGACGCCTGAAGAGTATTGAGGGTAGTTTCTTAATCCCCGTAGTACACAGTTGGACAAGAAGAGAAGCGTTACTGGACTCCTTTCTCACTAACACACTGCCAGTGATGAATGGTGTCCCTCAAGGATCCATACTGGGACCAGTACTAATTAATATCTTCATCAATGACACAGATAGTGGGATTGAGTGCATACTCAGCAAGTTTACAGATGGCACCAAGCTGAGTGGTGTAGGCCATTTGTTCAAGGGAAGAGGTGCTGTCCAGAGGGACCTTGACAGGCTTGAGNAAAAAAAAATGTACATGAGCTGACAAGATGTACTCGCAGCGCAGAAAGCCAGTTGTATTCTGGGCTGCATCAAAAGAAATATGGCCAGCAGGTCAAAGGAAATAATTCCTCCCATCTAATCTGCTCTTGTGAGACCCTAGAGTACCTCATCCAGCTATTGGGTCCCACTATAAGACAGACATGAAGCTGTTAGAGTGTGTCCAGAGGAGGACCATGAGAATGGTCAGAGGGACAGAACACCTCTCCTGTATAGAAAGGCTGAGACAGTCAGGGTTGTTCAGCCTGGAGACGAAAAGGCTCTGGAGTGATCTGACTTCCAATATGTATTTCAACATACTACTTTTCAATGTATAAAGAGGGCTTATAAGAAGATGGAAGGAGGCTTTTCACCAGAGCCTATAGTGACAGGATAAGGGACAACAGGTTTACGCTGCAATAGGGTCAATTCATATTGGCCGAAAGGACAAAAGGAAGACATTTTTTACCACGAGAATGGTGAGACACTAGAGCAAGTTGCCCAGAGAAGTTGTGGACCTGCCATCATTGGAAGTCTTCAAGATCAGGTTTGGCAGAGCTTTAAGCAACCTGACATAGTGGAAGATGTCCCTGGTCATAGCAGGCAGGCTAGACTAGAAGATCATTAAAGGTCCCTTCCAACCCAAACCATTCTTTGATTCTAAGAAACTAGAGGGAAAGGGCAGTAGACGTTGATATGTTAGTGTCTTCTTCCTCTCCTTCTTGGGAACATGGGTGCTTTACATATCTCATTATACAAGTGGCCAGGTCTTGAGACACTGGTCTGCAGCACACCCAGTTTGACCTCTGCCACTGTCTTTAAGACAATGTCCCTCCAACTGTAAGTGAGGATTGGATTCATGATCACTTATGGAACCTGGACATACACAGGCCCACAGGACTTGATGAGATACATCCCAGAGTCCTGAGAGAATTGCTTGATGTAGTTGCCAAGCCACTCTCCATGATATTTGAGAAGTCATGGCAGTTAGATTAAGTCACTGGTGACTGGACAAAGGGAAACATCACATTTATTTTTAAAAAGGGTAGAAAGGAGGACCATGGCAACTACCGACCTGTCAGCCTCACTTCTGTGTTTGGGAAGATCACGGAACAGATCCTCCTAGAAGCTGTGCTAAGGCACATGGAGGACAGGGAGGTGATTCAGGACAGCCACCAGGGCTTCACCAAGGGCAAGTCCTGCCTGGCCAACCTCATGGCCCTTCTGCAGTGCAGCAACTACATCAGAGGACAAAGGAAGGGCTGTGGATGTCGTCTATCTGGATTTCTGTAAAGCCTTTTACATGGTGCCTCACGACACCCTTCTCTCTAAATTGGTGAGATATAGATTTGATGGCTGGACTGTTCAGTGGATGAGGAACTGGCTGGATAGTTGCACTCAGAGAATGGCGGTCAATAGCACAATGTCTGGATGGACACCAGTCACAAGTGGTGTCTCCAGGGGTCCATACTGAGGCCAGAACTGTTTAATCTCTTCATCAATGACACAGACACTCGGATCAAGCGCACTCTCAGCAAGTTTGCAGATGACACCAAGCTGAGCAGTGCAGCTGATACACCTGAGGGATGGCATGCCATCCAGAGGGACCTGGACAAGCTCAAGAAGTGCCCCATGTGAACCTCATGAGGATCAACAAGGCCAAGTGCAAGGTCCTGCACCTGGGTCAGGGCAACCGCAGTATCAATCCAGGCTGGGGATGGAGGTTCTGAGAGCAGCCCTAGGGAGAAGGACTTGGAGTATCAGTGGATGTGAGATTGGACATGAGCTGGCAATGTGCGCTTGCAGCCCAGAAGGCCAATCGTATCCTGGGCTGCA
>VWYH01002100.1:56585-67145 GCA_013399365.1 Pampusana beccarii
AGGTGGATGATTCTGCCCCTCTGCTCTGCTCTGGTGAGACCCCACCTGGAGTCCTGTGTCCAGCTCTGGAGCCCTCAACACAGGACAGACATGGACCTGTTGGAGAGGGGCCAGAGGAGGCCACAAAAAAAGATGTGAAGGCTGGAACAGCTCTGCTGTGAGGTCAGACTGAGAGAGTTGGGGTAATCCAGCCTGGAGAAGAGAAGGCTCTGGGGAGACTTTATTGTGGCCTTTTTGTACTTAGGAAGGGTCTATAAGAAAGATGGGGACAGACTTTTTAGCAGGGCCTGTTGTGATAGGTCAAGGGGTGATGGTTTTGGACTGAAAGAGGAAAGAAACAGGCTAGAAAGCAGAAAGAAATTTTTTACACTGAGAGTGGTAAAATATGGGAACAGATCATGCAGAGAAGTGTTAGATGCTCCATCCCTGGAGACACCCCAGACTAGGCTGGACGGGGTTCTGAGCAACCTGATCTGGTTGAAGATGTCCCTGCTCATTGAAGGAGGTTGGACTAGATGAGCTTTGAAGCTCCCTTCCAACCCAAGCTATTCTATAACTCTATGATCTTCATAATTTAGGACTCTTCAAAAGTGGTTAGAAAGTAGATTTGAAATTATTTTTCACAATGAAAGCTGGAGCCCAGGATACTTGCCTTCTTTCCAAAATACCCCCTTCAAACCATAGAAACACACTGGATGTGGGACTTGTTACTGGCCTAGTCTACCCATGAAATTCTCTCAGCAGAATCTTCAGTTGCCTTCTAGAGCTCCTTCACAGTAGCTTTACATTGCTGTGCTGGCTCTGCTTGTTTTGGTTTTTACAATTTTTGTGTGTGTGGTTTTTGTCATTGTTGGTTTTTTTTTGGGGGGGGGGCTTGTGTGTGTTTGTTTGTTTCTTTGTTGTTTACTTGTTTCTGAGCCTTTTTCATCTGTTTATTATTGCAATGAACAACTACAAAGCCTGAAATTGTTGCCTTCATCTGTCAGTGTCTTCAAGCAACACTAGTAAAATCACACTGTTCTTTGGATGGGTTGTGTGAATTTCTGTAATTAATTTTTTTTTAATATAGGTTTCATAATTCTGAGAACTCTGTAATTACGTTTAACGAAAGTAGTGATACTTATTATCTCTATTCAGTGACTAATGTGAAACATTTCTCAGATGTTTATTTTATACCTGATGTAGCTGATTTGAAAGTAAATATTCTTATTCTTCCCCTTTTACACCTTTAAAATAACTGACAGATTTGAATAAGGACCCTACTGTGTGAACATTTTCATAGTTATGTGAGTTTAAAGAAAAGATCAGTATTTCCATTCTTCTGAAAGGCAAGTTTAGAAAATAAAAAAGGATTCAATTTTCTCTTCTAATGTCTCTTTTTGTCCTGTGCATAACTCTTCAAAAAAATGTACCCAATATAAAAATTTATTCCTGTATTGTTGTAAGGGTAATTAGGATGCAAAAATAGTACTCATACATTATGGATTAAAATTGGATAAGATTAACAATACCAAAGAATGTTGCCTTTCTTTGCAAATTGTATAGTACCTTTTTCACCATGGAGAGTGAGCAAAATGATTCTAGAGTGTAAAGCATATGTTCCTGTAGCTGTCTTGTAATTACAGAATGTCTGAATTGTCAGTAATATCAGGGGGTAGGGCTTCATGGTTTTCATACTATTTTCTGATAAACTGTAATTCCCATGCTCTTGATTATTGTTATTATTATTTTCATGTACTTGTATTATAGTTGCACCTGTAAGTCTCCACCAGTGAACTCTTCTTGCTTGTGGGACCATATCCTCATGCAGTAGAGAGTCCTCACATGCCTGTGGGTAATCGTATCTGGTTTGTGTGGCAAGGTTTTGGTAGCAGTGGGCTACAGGGTTGACTTCTGTAAGAAGCTGCTAGAAGCTTTCCCCATGTCTGATAGAGCCAAGACCAACTGGCTCCAAGACGGCTGAACAAAGCTGAGCCAATCAGCAATGGTGAAACACATATACGATAACATATTTAAGAAATAGGAAAAAAAACCCAAAACCTGTTGTGGAACAGCATCTAGAGAGGTGAGTGAGAATATGTGAGCGAAACAGTGCTGCAGACACCAAGGTTAGTGAACAAGGAGGGAGAGGAGGCACTGCAGGTGTCAGAGAAGATATTCCCCTGAATCCCATGGTGAAGACTATCATGAGGCCAGCTGTCCCTGTGCAGTCCATGGAAGCCCACAGTGTAGCAGAGGTCAACAATGGAGCAGACATCCCCCTACAGCCCTTGGAGGACCCCACACCAGAGCAGGTGGATGCTTGAAAGGGGCTGTGACCCTGTAGAAAACCTGTGCTGGAGCAGGATTCTGGCAGGACCTGTGGCCCTTTGGAGAGGAGACCATACTGGAGCATGTTTGCTAGCAGGACTTGTGACCCTGTGGAGGACCCAGGCTGGAGCAGCTTGTGAAGAACTGCAGTCCATGGGAAGGACTTACACTGGAGAAGTTTGTGAAGGATTGCTTCCAGTGGGAGGGACCCCGTGCTGGAGCAGGGAAACAATGTGAGGAGGAAAGAACAGCAGAGACAACGTGAGATGAACTGACCACAACCCCCATTCCCTGTCCCCCTGCGCTGCTGGGGGGAGGAGGTAGAGAAATCGGGAGTGAAGTTGAGCTCAGTAAGAATGGAAGGGTGGAGAGAAGGTGTTTCAAGATTTGGGTTTGTTTCTCATCACGCCACTCTGATTTGATTGTTATTAAATTAGTTTACTTTCCCCAAGTAGAGTCCGTTTTTCCCTTTATGACAACTGGTAAATGACCTCCCTGTCCTTATCTCAACCCAGAAGCTTTTAATTATTTTCTCTCCTCTGTCCGGCTGAGGTGGGAAGTGACAAAATGGCTTTGGTGAGTACCTGGCATCCAGTGAGGGTCAACTTGCCCCATGCATATGACTTATTACACTTCTCTGTCTTGGCCTGCTGTGTCCCACAGCTTTCCCTGTTCACTACAAATGAATTAAGTGAAACTGGATGCCTGAAATTCATGGATATAATGAAATTCATGAAATTTATGTGGATATAATAATTAAGTGTTGGATATAACTCCCTGTATTGCATTCACAGACTTACTCTCCAAATGTGATCAGGTAACAGATTAGATTATCTAGCTGATTAACACTTTTCTTTTTTTTTAATTTCAGGCAAAAAACCTGCAAGTTTTCTGTCATCCCTTCCTCTCCTCCCGTAAATAAAACATCAGACTAAGTCCTTATTCTAATATATAACATTATTTTCCTGGTTTTGCTCAGAAAAAAAAAAATCACAGAGTTTTGATGTGGTTTATGAAGAACAGTTAGTTGCTTGATGCAGTTAAAACTAGAGCTTGACTAGACCAGACAAAGCTTTCTGCCACACCACGAAGCATAATTTACTGTTGGCAGAGACTGGAGTCTCGTGTGTGTGTGTGTGTGTGTGTGTGTGTGTGTGTGTTCATGCAATTCCAGGTCCATGATGGATGGGCAAGGTTGGTGGAAATTCACCAGTTTTGAACACAACCTCATGATTTGTTGAAGAGCAAGAACAAAATCTGTTTTATTCTTTCCAAATCAAAAATACTGGATTCTAGACCCTCTGGCCTGAGAAATGACTTTGACATCCCTCATAGAGGTAGACTTGTCTTTACAAAAAATGGACTTTCAGGTCCTTGGGTAAAACAGGAGGTAGTTCTTCTGACAAGTGAAAATGGCTTTTTTTTTTTCAAAGAAAAATGAGAACCTCTAAATTTTGAAAGAATATTTCAAATCAATATACAGTTTTGCTTCAGCTACAAAATATAGTGCTAAAATGACCAAAATGGATAGTGAAGTATTGATAATAAAGCAAAAAGTAATTTTTGTTTGTTTAAGCTTACTGTTTTAAAATTTCTGTTATTTCTTCAATATTTATATGCACTGACTACTTAAATATTTATAAAATGTGTTGCTTTTGCTTTTCATCTCATAGGTTCATCCAAATATTTAATTAATTGACTTTGGTAAAGTGCTATGAATTAAACTGTATCAACGACACAGACTCAGCTACCATATGGCACAAGTATTACTAAACATAGACCCTCAGAACAGAAAAGGAATTATTGTCTTTAAATATGCGTGCTCGTAAAGTAATGAGTTCAACTGATCTTCTTCTGGGGTCCCAGAACTGATTATCAATATCCTACTATTCTGAATGTTCTCCTGAGAGGTGTTGTAGAGCACTGTAGGCTGCAAATTATTTCCAAGTCAAGTGTGGTGCGTAAGTTGAAGGCTGAGTCAGTTTTCAGCTGAGGTGTGAACTTCAGTCCATTGAAATCACAAGACCTGTTTTCGTTTAAAGGTCTGTCCACTAGTCTTTTTTAGATTACTTTGTTACAGTTTTCTCAGTGTAATTTTCAGCATGTGATTTTCATGCTTTCCTGCTATGTGCTGTGGTGTTAGACATTCTTGATGCAATACTGGTTGAATGATATACATTCATGTGTTTAACTTATAATCCGGGCAGTACGGGGAAGTCAGTGGTCCCTAAGGATCCACAGGTCCTGATAAAACAATTTGTCATAGACAATCTCAGCTCTTAATTAATGATTTCTTCCCGTGAATCAGAGTAATATATTTTTTCTTCAGAAACTAGAAAAAAGGGTTGTGGGTTTTTTTGTTCGAGAGTATTGCATATTAACAAGACAAATCCCTTAAAATGTCCCAAATGTTTCCATGCAGCTGTTACTGTTAAATACTGCAAAAAGGCTGGCTGGAAAAAGGCAGTATGTGCTCTCTTTTACATGTATTAACAACCATTCTCCAAAAAAATGGTGCCCTAATAAATAACCAAATAATAATAAAAAAATATTTCATGTGGTTTTGGTTACTACATGAATCAAGTAACTTAGTTCCTTAATAAGTAAAGCTTTTTCTCCTTTCACCTCACTTGTGAATTTTCAGAAGCTATATTGACCATGAACAGTGTGATCTTTGAACCCAGAAAATGAAGCCACTACAATAACATTATCTCATTACTAGAAGTACCATTGCTTCAATTTTTTTCCCCTTTATTTCAGAGTCATTATTAGCTGAAACAAACAAACAAACAAACAAACAAACAAACAAAACCAATCAACCAACCAAACAAAAAAACCCCAAACCAACCAAACAAAAAAATTTTAATTGTATATATATTACCATCCCTATTCACATTTCAATCTTAAGGCCACAGATAAATGTTTGTTATATTAAACAATCTTAAATTACAAATATTTAGATGGTAGCCTCAAGACAATGCCTTTGCTAATGAAGAAGACTTTGAGGCAGTATTCAAAGGCTGGAAATAAACAGGATCTCTTTGAAGTAAAACTCTGTTTTATTGAGGAAGACGTTATGTCAAACAGCTGTCTACATATTCTCTAGGCATTCAGTTTATGAATCATCATTTCATATAATGAATATTTTAGTATCATATCCATAGGATTCTTAACTTGTTTGTATAATGTAATAAAATTAAGTTCTGGTAGATTTTGTTGCAAAGCCATTCGCAGTCTTTTTTTGTTTAGATTAGAGACTAATCTTGATTTATAACCCACGTTGTGAGTCAGTAAAGCACTTCTGTTTCCATACAGAGGAGGCCAAGGCATGGATGAAAAACATTTGGGATATGGTATAAAAGGCAGTGGTCTAGATGCAAACAGGGAATGCTAATAAATGGTTTTGTAATTAATGTGTTAATTTTGTGGCAATGAAAGCAGGTTCTTCTTTAGTTTCCCCGTTAGAAAAAGGTTAAAGAATATTTTACACTACATCAGCATTAAAACACCTCATAAAAATCTAGCACAAAAGGAACTTGGTATGCTACACATTTTCAGAATTTTAATAGGTACTATGTATATATCAATAGAAAAGAAGATTTTACAGGCCTTAAAAGGTTTTAAATTTACAACTATTGTAGCACATATTGGGTTTTTTTCTTTAAAAAAAAAAAAGACACCAGCAAACAACCCATCACCATCAACAGAATAAAGATAAAAATCAACATTTCATGTTAAACATATTAAAATCCAATTAAATAGCTATGAATTATATTATTTTCGCTTCTAAACTTGTATTTCATGGTACACAGACTTATCATGAAACCTTTATTTTTCTAAAACTTGGCAAACTCCTTTTTTTTTCTTGTTTGAACTGATCTCTAAATGCTTTTAATAGGCTGGTGTTGGGCTAAAGAACGTTGTACTAAATCCATCCTGTGATTTAATGGCTTCAGAAAAACAGCATTGCTTTTACGTGTATTTGTAAAAAGAAGCGAAATATGTCACACCATTTCTTGCTCAGGATTCACGTCATATAGCGAAGGCTGGGAATCAGTGCATTGTACTCTTTTTTCAAATTGTTGCTGATATGTAGTTAAGAAAAGTGACATCTATTGCTGAGTTTGCATTTAGGACCTCATCCATTAAACACAAATTTTCTTCCACTGGCTGCTGTGTACTTTGAGTCATGTTTCCCTCACATTTGTAGAGCTCCCACCGTTAGTCAAGTCTTTTTTTTTTCTCCAGTAAAAAGGTTGCATATACATATTGCAGACAATAATTTGATGCTTAAAGGAATGGGTTAGAATAATAATGAGACGCAAAATTAATAGTCTGGTTATTATTCTGTAATTTTAGTTTGTGTTTAATATCAAAAAGAAAAAAAAAGGACAGCATAATAAAAAAATCTAATCATCCACACAATCTCCTTGCTACATAACAAATACTGCTCTGCAAATAATTTGTTTGGGAAGTAATGGTAAAGCTAGAATCAAAGCTTTAATTTCTTCCCAGAAAGAACTATTTACCTGGGAGGCTGTGAGGTAAATTTCTTTGCCTCTCAGAGAAATATACAAAATTTTATCTAACTCCTTACTTTATAGAAAACGCCATGACAAACATTTACATATATAAAACAATATGGTACATAGACAACAAAGACTGGAAAGTATTTTTGGTGTCATTTATTTAGCCTAGATCAGTTAGAATAGGAAGCTGAGACTCTTTTATATTACATATATAGCTGTCGTGGTTTAAAGTGCTTTGTAAAATAACATTTATGATTTTTACCAGTAAAGAAATACATTCTCTGGAATGATGCTTTCAGAAGAAATGAAAATCAGCTTCTAATTAAGACTAAGTGCCATCACAGACCTCTCCAGAGATGCTCTCTTTTTCATATTGATGCACTGCAGATGTTCTGCTCATTCTGAGGAAAGGGTGGAAAATGCAGATAATTTCCCACACTGTTGTTATTCTTCTTTTTGTTGTTGTTCATATTGTTAAGGGCTAACATTGCCTGCATTTCCCACGGAGAAACAAACAAACAAAAAAAGTTGTAGGTGTCTTCTTTTAAGAAAGGAAAGAAAAGGAAAAGAAAATTTATCATAAGCAAAAAATTTTTGTCCCAAGAGAGCTCTTACATGTTAAAAGTGACTGTTATTGCTCTTGAAGTAGAGAAAGGTAGCACTGTATTTTAAACTTCATTGTTCACATTTTCTCAAAATCCTGGCAAAGTGCACAAAATCAATAAAAAAGGCCAGTGCAGCACTTCTGGGATAAGAGTATTTACATTTATGAAATTGGTATTAGGAGTCTCCTCTGCAGTGGGCACCAAATTATTTTACAATATCTCCCCAAACAATTTTCTTTTAAAATGACTGCAGGTGCTTCAGCTTCACTCTCAAAACAGCTGTTCCCTAAACTAAGCTACAAAAAATCCTGTATTTTCTACTGGGCCTCATCAGAAATTCAGTATGATCATAAATTGGGTTGAAAATTCCCTTCTTCACTTAAACCCTTGTGCTTCAAAAGTGCAAACTTTCATCTAGATCAATCGTACTGACAAACAAACTAGAGTAAATCTGTGGTTTTTAAAACTCTGAGTTGGGTCCCGCAATTTTATGGGGCAAAACAAAGATTTAGCTATCCATACCTCCATATTGTAGCATTGATATATCCCAGCTATTCCAGAGAGTCATTAGTTTGGTCCAGCTGGTTTTGGATTGTTCTTTCCAAACCCAGACATTATATATGGTTCACAGTTCTGATACCTGCAGATTAACCAAAAGCTGATTTTTTTTTTTTTTTTAAAGTGGTTCTGCCTGCTTTGTATGTTCTCTTTTGAGCGCTAATTTGCCACTTTTTAATCTAAACTCTATTCCACAGTAATCTGTCAACAGCTGCTACTACAGGAGTCTTTCCTCCAAAGACAGTCACAGACACTGTGAAAGCTAGAGAGTGTCCCAGTCTCTCTGGATAGCTCTTTGCCTGATCCAAGTATTGCCACAGTTACGATGTGGCTGGGTTTGGCATTTACATTGACATGGCTGTATGTTCTTGGCCATAGTCTACACACACCATTTGCCCTCATGGCAATCTGACTCAGGCAGTGCTGGATAGACAGGTGAATTATGGGCTGGAAAAGCAGTGTGCAGACAGACAGAGCCAAAACAGAGCTCACCACCGCAAAATCAAAAAAAATTTGTACCAAGCAAATGTGGGTTTACCAATTCTACTGTTTCTGATGATAGTCCACCATTTCTGGACATCTGATTGTCCAGATGGAGATGCTGGAAACACGGCTAATCGTTATAAATTAACTGGATGGCATATGTGCGATAAGACCGAGTGAAATGAGGCAGCGGCATGAGATGGATTAATACATCCTACTGTTGGCAATTGTGGAAACAGACTCCTATTTTATTTTTTTATATATTCAGGAAAATAAAATTTTACTTTTCAGAAATTTAAAAACTACAGTGAAGAATAGAGCTACCTAGTTTTCTTGAATTTCAAAAGTGAGAAGAATGGTGATGACAACACTTCCAAGGAATAATTAATCTCATCCTGAAGTAAGATAATTCAGGCATTTTCATTCATCATTACTTTGGTCCACAAAGGTGGCATGAAATGCCACTTTATCTAATACTGGTTATACAATCACAAAGAAAAACATAGCTCGGTTTTTTTCCTGTTTTTCTAGTTTTCTTTGATCATGTTTCTTAATTCCAGTTTCATATTTTCTATGAAACCTAAGAATACATGTATTAACATTCAGATGAAAAGTATTCTCTGTCTGGAAATCACGTATGCATGAATAATTATTAGTATTGGTTTATTAGCTCAGGTAAATTTATATATAAGATGACTTGTTTTAAATCAGTATTTGTATCCTGATTTTATTTTCATGGTAGAACACAAATTAAGGAAAAGGCATTTTTAAAACAAAAAAAATGCTTCCTGAGGGTGTTTCAATCAGACTTTAAAACATACTCCACCAACTTATTCAAGTTTTTAACTTAATCAGGAGAATAAAATACATGAAAACTCTTTTCCTTTAATTTTGAGAAAACTTCACTCGACACAGAAACTTTGCAAGACCTACTGTCTAAAAATATCTAGTCTCCATTCCTGCAGCTGTAAGATATTTTGTCACAGACCTGCACATAATTTGGTCTGTGTTGGTGATCTTGAGAAAACAGATCAGTTTGGCTTGAAAAACATGGAACAAACATGACCATGGATGGAGTCTTGATAGCTATATACAAACTGGTTCACAGTTATCACAAACGCATTTCCAAAATGTTATTTGCCAAGACACATAAACGGTGTTCCAGGCTCAGCTATGAACTTTATGTTGAACTGGGCCTACTCTCCTAGTGAAACAGCCAAACTCTGTGCAGTGCCCAAATCACCATTCCCAAAGGACTGTGTCGATATTTTTGTTTGGATACATAAAGGCCATCAAAGCCTGGCAAAGTGCTGTGAGTGAAACTATATGTCTGAAAAGTGACACGGCATGTTGTGAAATACACTGAAATAGGAAAGTCTTCCTTCAGGCCTTCTTGTAACCCCACAACAGGCAATGAATGCCGGTGACTCATTTCTAGATGGGTATCCATATCTTGATTAGTATTTTAAGAAACAGTAAATGCATAATATTTTTTTATACTATTCTAGACTGAAAGTCCATCCAGACCAGCACCCCCTCTCCAGAAGAGATTGCTGGCAGATGCCAGGAGGAGGATGTGGAACAGGTCAGGTGTTACAAGATAGATCAGGAATCAGGTGGATTTTTCCTCCACAAGTTACTCTAGTAACTTTTTGAATCCATGTCTGCTTTTTTCATCCACAACATGTCGTTTCAAGGACGTGAATAGTTTCATTGTGAACTACCTGAAAGTTCTCTTTTTTGTGTTCTTAAAAAATCTGTATGCCTGGTTTCATTTTATAACAATTATATTGTTATAAATTATATAACATCATATATTACATTATTTACATTTAATATATATACTATAATACATAAAATAAATATACTATACTATACTATGATATGATATGATATGATATGATATGATATCACAGAATCACAGAATCACAGAATCGACTGGGTTGGAAAAGACCTCAGAGATCATCGAGTCCAACCCTTGGTCCAACTCTAGTCTGTTTACTAGATCATGACACTAAGTGCCATGTCCAGTCTCAGTTTAAAAACCTCCAGGGATGGCAAGTCCACCACCTCTC
>VWYH01002100.1:74944-98774 GCA_013399365.1 Pampusana beccarii
GGAGAGGAGAGGAGAGGAGAGGAGAGGAGAGGAGAGGAGAGGAGAGGAGGAAGAAGTAAACAAAGGGGTCATTTTTGCTTCCCAGTGAAATATATCTATCAGCCTAAGATCCCTGTCACCTTTTGTGATGCAAATTCTGTAACGCCACAAACACCCTTTCTTCAGATCAGACAAGCTCAATTGAGACAAAGCTACCCTACTTTGATGCCTTCTATAACTTAACTTTGAGCATAGAAGGATATCTTTCACAATCTTTCCACTTTGAAGGTAGGCCACAGGAAAGAAGTTTCTAGGACTGGTGGAAGTAAGCTGCATGCTTCTTAAAGAAATTGTTTTCTTTAAGGAAATATTAAAGCTCAATATATTTATATATATACACACACATAACCATATAAACATATACGTATTTGTTCTTCAGGTATTAATGAAAATCATAGTTTCTTATCTGATGATTAAAATACAGGCGTTTGTTTTACTTTTGTCTGTCCAAGTAGCTTGGTGACTGTCTCTCAATCTCCTAGTAAAACCATAATTTTCATCTTGATAAAAGTAGAAAAATCAATAGTTTTAAGTAGTGGATTTTATGCTGAAAGTAGTGGAAGCTCAGGGGAAGCTCATTTTGTCCCAAATGTACCAACAGTGAAACAGTTATCATGGTACTACTGGTTACTTCACTGGTTGCACAAGCAGTGGAAACAGGGTGACGAAAGGTTTATTTTCAGATTCCAGCAATCATCAGAATCACTACAAGGCAGCTTTGCCATTTCTTTGAATCATTTCCAGTATCAAAAAAGTGGTTGAGAATATCCAAAGAAGCTACAGAATTAGTATTTTATGAAGGAGAACAGGTGTGAGGTCAAATAATCCATAGCTGATAGACTGAATCCACCACGAAAGACATTCTGAACAGTGTCAGTGACTCCAGCTTTGAAAATATCATGGACTCCAAGAAGGCGTGCCAGGTGAATTAGAGAGATAATAAATAGGAAATTATCGCAATAAATATTCTTCTTCCACAAGAAACTTCATGCAGTTTGGATTTATCCATGAACAGTTACAGAAAATCTTGAGCCCTTATTAAGGAAAATGTGTTTCTTTTATAAAAATTAATTTGGATCACGGGAATTACATGATATGAGGGATTTTTGTCAAGCAGGAAAAGATAATTAATAAATATGCAAGGTAAGTTCATTTTGGGGAAAACAAAACAAAATGGAACAAAACACAGCAAAGCAAAGCAAAGCAAGGCAAAGCAAAANATGTCAAAGAAATTTGGATGTAAGATGTGAAGTTTGGGAATTGCATAGGTAGAAAGATACAAGAAATGGAGCTTGAACCTACTTATATATTAAAAAAAAAAACAAAACCAACAGAAAACAATCAAACCAACCAAACAAAACACCAGACCTCATAACTCTGTAAAAGCACACATCCACATCTAGCGGCTAAAGCTTATATTCAGTTTTCTGATATTCATTTAATCTTATTTTGAATGAAAGACCAATTTACTACAAAGCATTTGTTAAAACTTTCAGACTTTATTTGTATGGTTTTGGTTATTTGGTTATTTGTGTATATTCAGCTATTCTAATAAGAGTTTTAGCTAAGTCAAAGTGCTTTCAGGTCATTTTAGAAAGAAATAATTTTTTAAGTAACTTCATACACGTTATGAAATGTTGGTAGGTAAGGAAAACTTAAAAGTTTCTGACAAGAAGCATTCTAACATTTGCTGTGATTTAGATCTATGAGGGTTTTTGTTTGTTTGTTTGTTTGTTTGCTTGTATGTTTTCTAAAGGAGTTTAAAGAGAGCAACCCATGAAACACAGGCTGTACAGGCTTTGTTCTGTAACAGTCATAATATGTTAATACAGTAAAAGCAACCAGATTTCTCAGGTTGGACAACATGTTCAGTAAATAGGAACATCTGATGATCCATTTAAATATCATTTTGTATGTAAGATCATATGTAATTATTTAAAAGCACAAACCAACAGGGCACTACTTTCTTATACATTTATGTATTTCTCATAACCTAGTATAAATGGGGAAAAAAACATAAATTATGCTGGTTTTAAGGTTTAAAAAATTGTGTCAACATGAGAGCTAAAGCATAAAAAAATTATAACTGATTACAGAAATTGCTTTTGTGATAATAGTAATTATGCACTTCTCCAGTTTATATGATTTTACAAAGTACTATAGATGAGTTTTATGGTGCTCTGCTTAGAGAGCAAAAGAAAGAAGATTAAGCCATTTTTAACCCTAAGTTATTCAGAAGGTTTCTTTTGACTATATTAGACCAGCAAACATTGTCTAAGTTTTCCCTTCCCCATAGCAAGACTCATGGAATAATTTCCTCAAAATAAGCTTTATTAAAAAAACCCTAAAAAACACCAAACAAAACAAACAAAAAACCTAGGATTTTCTGTATGAAGGAACTGCTTTGTTTTATTCTTCTTGAGCACAGAGGCAAATATGATTTCTTTGAAAATACCTATTTTTAAACTGAAAAAAAAAAGGGTAATATTTCTGTAACGGAACAACTGAAGGC
The DNA here is from genome assembly GCA_013399365.1 of Pampusana beccarii. Taxonomy (NCBI): domain Eukaryota; kingdom Metazoa; phylum Chordata; class Aves; order Columbiformes; family Columbidae; genus Pampusana; species Pampusana beccarii. The sequence goes on from VWYH01002100.1 coordinate 77,496, forward strand.
GTATATGGTGTCAGGTTGAACCAGGTAAGTCTACAGTACAAGAAAATTTCTTATCTTCACAAAATGTCTGCAATTTTTATTTTCTTGTTTCTCCACACAAAATTTTATGTTTCCAAGATTTTACCTTAAAATTACATATTTAAACCCTTCCTTTGCAGTTTCATATAGTACTCAAAGTACATTATTTTGTCTTCCAAACCAGTGGAGGCATCTTCTCAGTGACTGTTTTATAACATATTCCAATTCATATGGTATACTTATGGTAACAGATAAATGTAATTATCAAGGAACATTGCATCCTTATTTTCTCATTTCCACTGTGACAGGGATAAGGTGTTTTGTTTTTTAATATCTACAGGGATATGAGCAATGGAATTATTGAATGTTGTTTTACCTTGGAAATATCCACAAATATGACTATACGTTTAGTAGAGTTCTGATCACAAAAACAGTCTGTGACACTAAATACTGAATTGTGTTAACTCCTGTCATTCCTCATTCCACACTTTAACTTACAGATGCCTGTGACAACTGGTAAGGACTTGGGTTTTGGTGTGTCTGTTGTTGTTTTTGTTGTTGTTTGGTTAGTTAGGGTTTTTTGTGTGTGTTTTTTGATTTGGTTTGGGTTTTTTTGTTCTTTGTTTTGTTTTTGTTGTTGTTGTTGTTTGGTTTGTTTTGTTTTTTGTTTTGTTTTTCTAGAAAGCTCTGAAGATTTATGACATTAATTCCTTAACAGATCTGATTTTAAATCTGAATGATCACTTTTCAGAGTAATGCAATTCCCCAGAAAAGTAGCTTCCCCTTCCACACATTTTATTATATCACTTTTCCTTGTTATCTGTCTGTTGCAACCTTAATGATGATATATACTCACTGAAGGGTTTCATAGGTTTTTGTGGCAAATTAAACAGCTGTCTCTGCTGCCTTGACATGAATATTGCCTTTAATGTCCTTTTGAAGAGAAGAAAGTATAATTTCCTGAGGTGAACATGCTATACATTTGAAAAAAGCTAAACAAAATAGGTGAAGTAGCAGGAAAATGGTTACTGTGATGCCTCACTTACACACTGTGATTCCTCTTGGGGAGCTGTTTATAGCCTACAAAATAAACCATAGCTGGATAAGCTGGGAATTAATGCCAGGCACGTGAGATGGATAAGAAACTACTTAAGGGGGAACACTCTGGCATGTGTTTGTATATAAGGAATCCACTTTAAACTGATGGTAATGTTCGCTGAGTAAAATGATCCCCAGAAGCTGCAGTCAGACGATATGCCTTCTCCAAGGAACTACACTCTTCTGGGTATTTACATACATGAAACCCTTCTCTTAGGTCAGCTTTGCCCAAATCACTTAAAACTTCGGAAAACAAATAATTTTTTTGCTATGCAGTCATGCCACAGAGATGAATTTGGCTCTATGGTTTAGAGGAATGCTCCTATTGTTTTCACCCTATAGATCTCATTAATACTACCGTATCGAATTTCTTATGAAGTTGATCAGAATCTAGGCTTCTGTATCAGCTGCCTTATTCAGTGGAAAAGCTATTAAAATGGCAGTTTTCATGACAAAATTTCTCCAGAGGAAGGCTTATATAAGCATGAGTATGAGCAAAAGAGAGAGTATGATAGATTATGTACATTTTTTTATGACCCTCTGTTATTTAAGTTATTTAAATTCAACCGTTTTTCATAGAACTTTCATAACATGGCTAATCTATATGAGTCAGATTCGAAAATTGTCTCTATTATCCTTAGATGGTTTAGGCATTAAGTCAACTGTTTGTCTAAATGATAATTTAGTGTATTTTAATGACCAAAATTATTAAATAAAACTCATCCAAACTGCATCAATTGGAAGCATTTTGATTCTTGAGATAACCTTCAGTAATTTGTAGAAACCAGGTCAAAAAACTTCTAAACCTGAAAACTGAAATAAATAAGCTTATATATATAGGTGCCTCACTTGATTGTTAATGACTTTGTATTTTAATGTGAGCCATAATTCCTGCAAGCAGTGTGAGGCAAAGAATAGTCATGGTTCTCATGGTTGCATATTCCTGAATATTATAGTAAAATAAATTGTGAAATTTTAATTTGAGTCTAAAATAATTTTATTTAAAACACAAACAAGTTGAATACTTAAGTTGTATTTCAAATGTTTGGTGTTCTTCAATTATCAAATTTATTTACAGCACTTACATTATGTTCTTTGTTGGAGAAAACTGTATCATGCACGAAAATAATGTCAGGGTGACTAGAATAAATTAATCATTTTATCATTAATAAATTCAAGCCTTAAAGTCAGGAGAGAAGTGTGATCAATTCACCACTTGATTTTTTAAGGTAATCATAATTATTCTGAAATAAAACAATTACATTACAAAAATTGTCTGAGGGAACAGAGACGTAACTATGATATTATCTTTTGGAGACAAGTATATTCCCTGGTACCCTCTAACCAAAATAATTTCCAAAGGACAGGAAATACCTGCACTAAAGTCACTTAGTGATAGAATATACAATATGAAGTGTTAGATAGGATTTACTTTTTCTCAGACTTCAGTTTCTTCCACCTAATGGACCTGGTAATAAAAAATATTTATATATTCAAGTCCCCATTTCTGTTTTCAAGTAAAACAACCCTCAAACTAGGGAAAAGTCCTTCATGGACAGTTAGAGGCAGCATGGTCACAAGTCATTTTACTTTGTGAGTCATAAATGACTTGTTGACATATATTCTTTATTTTATGTGCTGTTCCAGAGACTACATGTTTACCGGATTTTTAAGCACAAAAGGATCTTCCAAAATACTTTGTGAAGCTGAAGAAAGAAACAGAGAAGAAACAAACAAAGTTTTAAGTTATTTAGAAACTGCCCTACAAACGCACAGTGCTAGTACAAGGTACTTGACAAAAATCCAAACTGATGTGGAAAGTTTAAAAAAAAATAATAGTACAAAGTAAATAATTTTCAGTACTCCATTTTAAGACTCACAAGTGACTGGATGATGGGCAAGATGGATACCTGTTACTAGTGGTAGAGATACTGAATTTAGTGCAGAACTCTTAGAAAGCTAACGCCTGTCTAGGAAACTAACTTATATTGGAGATATTTATATAAGAGTGAGAAATTAATGCCAGGATTCTTTTCTCAAGGCTATGTTTATCTACTCTACAACTCTACGATGAATCAGGATACAAAAAGAGCCAGAACAACATTATATAGCCAGGAGAATTTGTCAGCAGTAATATTAATATTTTAAAACAACAAAAATGGGGAAACTGAAGGCAGACCATGATATAACACAGCAATGAGGAGATTCTCATCAGGTTCAAGGTTCAAGCTTCCTTACTGAAAAAACAAAAATGTATTTGGACTTCTACACTTCTAACATCTGTCTTAGATCTTCTCATGAACTAACTGAAGGCAATGGTAAAAACATTTTGATCAGTTTTTGATAACATAAAGGTAATTCTACTTTTTTTCTGCCATAATTGGAAACTACAATAAATATTTAATTTATTTTTTTTATAAACAGCTAAAATGTTATTAAACTGAGGAAGACAATTCTGCTTACTCACAACAAATTATTTGAACTTCTAGGAATGGTGTTGATGTAACAGTTTGAATGTGGAAATGCCTTGAGTTTATAAGGAAATATTTCCACTCTTATCAGCTTTGAACTAGGCCCATAGACCCCATTTTAAGGTCTCTCAAACTGGAAGTGTCCAAAACTCCTGAAGAATAAAGTTGACTATGCAGGCACTTTTAAACATTCTAGGCACCTTTCTTTGTAAAATTATTCTTAGCAACTTAGAAACTTGTGTCTTTCCAAATTGTCTCAGCAAGCGTGAGATTACAGAAGGACAGCTTCTTACTGAAATCCTGTCTCTGCACCACAGGCTTCTTCCAGAATTCCAAGAGTGTTTGTGCGCTTCGAAAAATCTGTTCATGTGCATTTATTTCCACCATTAAAAGCCCTTTTGAACTGATATTAGCTCCCATAATAGATATTTTTCAAAATGCATAGTGTGAGCAGAATATAATTGTATTTTTTCATTGCATTACATAACTTCAATTTCAGACCTTCTGGCTTTCCTAATTCCTGAGCCATGGAAATTACTCCCCAAAATTATTTCTTCCATGACCTCACTGCTGAAATGGAAAGCAATATTTTTTCTGCAGACTTTGTCTTGCTGAAATAAAGAACTGGTGGTTCATTTTTTACTTTACTCGTAGAAACTTCTTATTTTCAGACTAGTTATCAGAAGTGGATCTCAGAAAAGCCAAACAGAAAGAATAACAGTAGTGTTAACATTTTGAACTTGCACTGAGAAGAGGGAATAAATGGCTGAAGTTGGAGGGAATGTCTGGAAGCTTTTCATTATTTATTTATTTGTGTGTTTATTCATTCATTCATTTATTTATTCCTAAGAGTGTCAGTTTAGGAGCATAGTGCACATATTAGGCCTCTCACAATTTTCTTTTTGAAATGTTATTTGTGAACTATCTTCTGTTCATCTTTTCTGTGAGAAATAATATCCTTCATAACCACAAAACCATATTTAAAATTGTCATACTCTTCATCACTGTGCATGCATTGGCACTACCATAAATTTTACAAGACTTCATGCAATCAAAGCAGAAGACTTGTGAAGATTTCCACCTCCCTTACTCATATTTTGTGGAATAAATAATAAGAAATGTAGGAACAGGACAGACAGGTAAACCATGTACTTAGGTGAGTTCAGAGAATGACAAGCTTTGGTGAGCAGTAGGTCAGTTCCTGTCCAGTTCATTTTTGACTACCTTCCTATGACTGATGAAGCTGCTGAAATCAAGAAAGTCTTCTAGAGAAAGGGGATTTCTGAAGGAAAGTTGTTTACTCCAAAGAGATAAGATTCTTTATGATGGATCTGGTTACGGACGGAAACATTATTCCTTACCTTCCCAGCTAAGGGCTTTACTGCTTGTCTTCTAATGATCAGGCAAGTGTACTCAATATCACCACAGAAACCTCTACTACGTTCCTCCCCTAATGCAAGTGTCTTCTACAAGGGCTGAATGCAAAAGTTTTTCTAGATGAACTAACAGTGAATCAGCTCAGGCAAAGGTATGTATGTCTCTAGAAGAACTGGGGCTGAAAGAGTTGAAATTCTCCAGTGGCAGAAATGACCTGAATGTGGGATTCCAGACTTTTCTAGGTTCTGCTCAGAGATGAACCAATGCTAGACCTCCAGCCGTTCTCTGTGGAAGCACTTGCATCAACTGCAAAGCCCTGCAGAATCACAACTTTTTAATTGTTTGTTTGTTCTAATTAAAAAAAAAAAAAAAAANAAAAAAAAAAAAAAAAGTCAATTCTCTAATACAACTGAATTGAGATTTTGGGATATTGTATGAAACTACTACGGCAAAGAAGATCTGTTAGAGTGATATTTGTTTGATATTTACATTGCAGGAGGCTAAGAAATGGAACTAAATATAGAAGACCTGTATAGAAGAGCACCGCTGATAAAAGTGCAAGCTTCATGATCCTCAGGATTGTGCCTGGAAATGTTTAATCCACAGAAGCCAGCCAACCTAAAACTGTATTCAGGGGTCTATTTGGAAAGTAGAGAAGTTGAGAAGTTGGAGTGATGTCAGAGACACCATTTTAAAGTTGATTTGGCATCAACTTGTTACTCAATCTGTTGCAACAGCAATAAAAGAGGAAGGAAACAAAACAACAACAGTTCTATCCGTATATCCTGTAGTACCTGCCTTCAGCATTAACATCTATGCCAGTTTCATTGGGAGGAACTGAGGAATTGTCATTGGAATATTATAGACAACCAGCTAGAAAGTCCTCCAACTAATGCATTTGGAAATGTATATAGTGAAAATTAAGCTACATAAAGCAAGATTAAGACATCTCGAGTTTTCTTGTACAAAGGGCAAAATGAACAAAGGTCTAGGACCATGTTCTTACATATGAGAAAATAAAACTAGACCTTTGCCATTCTCCCAAGAGGGAGGAGCCCCTGGCTAGCAGGCAGTTTTTGCATTTTGCTCCTGAAAATGCCAGTACGGGGACTGATCTAAACAGAAGGGACTGCTCCCAGCAGCCTGCATCACTCAGAGCAGTCTCCTCTAAATAAACATGAGAAACCCATAGGAGTGAAGCTCTTCCACATGAGACAATATTTTTGAAGAAGAATTATATTTTGACAGATCTATACAATACAATGTTCAAGCTTATTAGTAATTGTATGTGTAAGAAACATAAAACATACTTTCAGCCCTTATAAATATGGCAGATTTGATAGACTTTTATATAGGTAAGAATGGTCTCTAATGCTTTTTTAAAAAAACTCGCCTTTATCTGTATTAAGAGAACTGCAGGTAAGAAGAAGAGGGGTGAACTAAAACCAGGTCAGGTTAGCAAAAAGCATGATTTGTCTGTTTTTTTAGCAGGCAAACTAGTAATATCTATTAAATATCTATCAAGTTTGCATCTGTCATCCGCAAAAATAATTACTGGCAGTGACCGCAGTCTTCCACTTTGAAACCCGAGAGTGCACAGTAGCTCCTCTAGGAAAACTCCCAAATATCTTAGCTGTCTGCTTCTTGCTAACCTCTTAAGCAGCGTCTCTAAACACAGTTTCAGAGCATTGCAAACAGTAGTATATCAAGGGATTGGGGAAAACTGTACCACACATAAAACACAGCTTGGAACTGACAGAGAGAAAAATTGAAAACAAAGATTCTCTGAGTCAAATAATCTCAACTCGTGTTGTTTTCCACCCCTGCAGTTCTCATTTGAGAAGACGCCAAACAAGCTAATATAAGAGACGTCTGTGCCACTGATTTAAAGTCCAAGATAGGACACTTCCAATATCCAATTCAAACAAGGAAGATTTATACTGTTAGGCAAAAACCAGCACTGAACCGATACTTTCCCTTTAAATGGGAAGGTTGGTAGTTTTTATTCTTATACAGGCCTGACTTGCATGATTTTGAGTGACTGAATGATTATTACCCTAAGCAAAATTTCCCACTAGCAGGGATAATCTATAGTTTAAATACGGCAGCCATAAAAGAATATTAATGTTGGTTAACCAGCAAGTTAGCATTGGGCAAGATATCCTCCAAAGATCATTTAAGATATAGTGGTATTCATTATTTATATATTCAACTCTGTTACATGATGGTTTGCTAACTAAGCCTATCTTAGCTATGGTTATGAAAAAAAAAAAGTAATAATTTGCGTTTCTGTCATACAGCAGCAGTTTAAAAAAGGCTGACTGGCAAGGACTTCATAAACTCATTCTGGGGGCTGAATGTAAACTTTTTATTAAAGAAGCATGATGCTTAAGCACTTTGATTGTGAGAAAAACCTTTGGGATGTGAATTAAATATGAACTCATAACTTAGTATGCCCTTGTGACTTCTCTAGCTTGAAATCACTGTTCTAAGGAAAGTGTTCATGTTCATTTTGGAGTGCTAAGATCTGAAACCAAGGACAACAATCTGAAAAAGAAAACTGTATACCTATACTTTCTTGATGAAGTCACATAAGAAAGAAGAAAGATAACTGTGTCACAAAGAGAGGAGTAGCATTTGATTTTCACGATAGAGTTAGGCATGGCCAAACAGGCATTCTGCTTGGAGATGGAAACCACCTCTTTCTTTCCTCTATACCTTCTCTCCTGGACAAACTACAAATCTTATATCTTCTTTTGCTTGTGTCCTAGGTATCTTATTTACTTTTGTTAATCCTCTTTATTTAAACTTTTTGTTGTGTTTCTTTGAAGAAAGTTATAAAAGATGTCCTGGTAGAGAGTTTGTACCCTGTATGAACCTATATGGACAGCGCACACGCAGCTATAGTCATTAATTACATTCAAGAACAGAAAATCCCTCTTATCTGCATCCAAGAACTCATTGACACTCCAAATTTATTTGATAGTAAAGTAGGCAAAAGAGCCTGGGTTCACATTTGGTTTTATATCTTAGCTGTCACATATATTAACTGCTGTTACAGCAATCAAGACTTGTAATACCCAACTTTGAGAAAACTTCATTCATGACAGAATTCACTCTGGAGGTTGTTAATGACAACCCGCCTGTGCCATATATGCAGGGAATTAGGTGCCTAAAAAGGTTGTCACGGAAGTCTGAGCATTCAGCTGTTTAACTAAGAAAAGGGAAAAGTATAGCACATATCCCAGCCCAGCAGAGCAGACAAACCTTAATGGATTGACACGAGTTTTGGAGCCTCTTTTTTCTTCCTCAAGTTTAACACGAAAGAACTCTAACTTCAAGGCTCATGGTTTCCCAGCATGCAAAGTGTGAAGCACTGGTGAGGCCTCCCAGCATTGAAAAGCTCAGGGGTGAATCCTCTTCTGTCATGGCAAGACCAAATCTACACCTTCTGCCTCACGGGGATGAGCAGCTTGACTTCCAGACACAGCGAGCACTTACTATTTTCTGCAGAAGTCTCTTAAATGACCACTTTAGCACTGGTGCCCACCTCTTGTAGAGGAAGACTATATCCACGCTCAAGACCACGTGTTTCCATGGATTTCTTTGTCATCCATAGTAAAGCTTAGAATTTCTTGAAGTGCTTCTTTGGGCTTTTGTAGTTGTTTTTTGTTGTTGTTGGTGGTGAATTTTTCTGTTTGGTTGTTGTTGTTTGTTTTTGGTTTTGTTTTTAATTCTTCCCTATTATAGCAGTAAAGGTTGTCTGGATACTAGTTAATACTATCTGGGAACTGTAAAATTATAAAAGTGCCTTTCACAGTAAAGGAAGGGGCTGATTATCTGTTCAACAGTGAGCACTCTCATTTCTTAAGAAACACTGAATTCTCTGTGTACTAATAAGAAAAGAATTCTTACACTGTATATGGAACAAAGAATCTATAACTAATTGAGGTATTAAATATCTCAAATGCTTTTTTGCTTTTTCCTTTGTTTATATAAACTTTTTTTTTTGTTTATTTGCTTTATTTAATATATGGCATGTACAAAATAAGAAAATGTAATTAAAAGAAAAGAATCTTTAAGGAATGAGAAAGAAAAAAGAAAAGACTGCATGACCTTTAAAACATGTTTCTGCCTTAGACGCTGAACAACAGAATGTTCTTGCATTCTTATATATTCACAGAGCCTCAGGCAGTTCCAATACAGATTTTTTCTGTACTGTGTGCTTTCCTACGAATCAGTAATTGAGGGTTGTTACAGTGTACAAAGTCCTGGTAATTTAACATTTTCTGCAAATGTCAGCAAAGGGTAATTCAGCTCCTGCAGGTCACAAGGTCTTTTATACACCATCTAGCCTAAAATGGTGATGCTGTAAGAAACCAAGAGGAAAGCAACAGAAAGTCTCCTGCTTGTTCTAAAACTAAGGAAAGCTGCTTTGACATGTATTTACACAACAGTGTGGCCAAATATCAATAGCATGAAATTAGCTACTGTTTACAGTAACGACACTAGTTAATGGGTATGACACCAGGAGGAAGCATTTGAGGTTGTAGTCACTTATCTAACTACATTAATTAACCATGATTTAAACACTGTGACTGGTGAGAAGAACAATTATATGACTCAGAAATTTGTCTTCACCCTTTGAATAGACAATTATCCAAGCCTTCAGAAAAAAAAAAAAAAAAANAAAAGACACAAAAAGTGAATTGTGTGAATTGAGAATATAGAAAGGTTAAAATAATTAAAGTAGTATCAACAACATTAAAACAGAAACAGAGTGGGAAGACAGTATTTATAAGTATGATTTACGCAGTTACGAGTTTTGATAGACATTTGTGTGGAAAACAGATACTACTAGATCTGTGGCATTAATTTCTTGTTTAAATGCTCAGCAGGATTTTCCTTCAAGCTGGAATTGGGAACAGATGAAGAATGGACCTTTTCACAAGTGGGTGCTGTGGTACCTCTTCAGTAACATCCCCATTGCTTGCTGTGAGATTCCGCTTTTCAAAGCAAGTCTAATTGGTGGAAATATTAATAATTTAGTTAAACTGGAGCCCGCTCCCAAGAGTGACAGCTGTTTGGTTTCAGAAGACAAGAGTTCTGAAGATGTGTATGATGCTCTCTGAAGACACACCTTGCCCAGCAAATCTGTGACTGTGGCTCAGTTCCCAGTCAGGCAATAGTCCTGTGTTGTGACTCAATCCTGGGATGCCATACAGGTACATAACGGCTCCGGAACCGCTGACTCTATAGCCTTGTTTCCATTACAAGGAAACCTGTGTATGTCATCTAGGTGGGACCACAGCAACTTTCAGCAGATTTCTCCTCACTGCAGTGATGGACCCAGAAACTTCGAGTTTTCATGCATATTTTCCCAGCAGGAAAATTCAGTAGAGCCTTCAGTATCTTGATATTGCTCAGAGTAAGGCTGGAGCCCAAAGGCGTAGAATCATGGAGACCCTCAAAATTATCGAGCTAACTGTTAACCTAAAACTGGCAGTAAACCTTGTCCCTAAGAACCTCATCTACATGTCTGTTAAACACCTCCAGGGATGGCAACTCAATCACTTCCCTGGACAGCCTGTTCCAATGCCTGACAGCCCTTTCTGGGAAGAAACTCTTCCTAATAACCAATCTAAACATCCCCTGGCACAACTTGAGGCCATTTCCTCTTCTCCTATCCCTTGCTACTTGGGAGAAGAGTCCAATACCCTCCATGATTTAACCTCCTTTCAGGTAGTTGTAGACAGCGATAAGGTCTCCCCTCAGCCTCCGTTTCTCCAGGGTAAACAGCCCCAGTTCAATCAACCCCTCGTCATCACACTTGTGCTCCAGGCCCCTCACCAGCCTTGTCGCCCTCCTCTGAACCCTCTCCAGCACCTCAATGTCTTTCTTGTAGTGAGGGGCCCAAAACTGAACACAGGATTCGAGGTGCAGCCTCACCAGTGCAGAGTACAGTGGCACAATTACTGCCCTGGTCCTGCTGGCCACACTTCCTGACACATGCCAGGATGCTGTTGGCCTTTTTGGCCTCCTGGGCACACTTCTGACTCATGTTCAGCTGCTGTTGACCAACACCCCCAGGTCCTTTTCCACCAGGCAGCTTTCCAGTCTCTCTTCCCCGAGCCTATAGCATTTCACATGGTTGCTGTGAGGACCTGGAACTTGGCCTTGTTGAACCTCGTACAACTGGCTGCAGGCAATCAATCCAGACAGTCCAGATCCCTCTGTATGGTTTTCCTACCCTCCAGCAGATCAACACTCCCACCCAACGTGGTGTCATCTGCAATCTTACTGAGGGTGCACTCAATCCCCTCATCCAGATCATTGATAAAGAAGCTAAACAGAACTGGCCCCAATACCGAGTCCTGGAGAACATCACTTGTGACTGGCCACCAACTAGATTTTTCTTCTTTCTCCACAGCTCTATGGGGCTGGCCTGCCAGGCAGTTCTTTACCCAGTGAAGAGTCACAACCATGTTGCAGAAGAGGTATATGTAGCTTCTGGACTGGAATAACTGAATGTGCACCAGAGGTTTTACTCTGCTGTGAGGACAGGCTGAGAGAGTTGTGGTTGTTCAGCCTGGAGAAGAGAAGGCTCTGGGGATACCTTGTTGTGGCCTTTCTGTACTTGAAAACGGCCAATATGAAAGATGGTGACAGACTTTTTAACAGGGCCTGTTGTGATAGGACAAGGGGTCATGGTTTTAAACTAAAATAGGGGAGATTCAGCTTAAGCTTGAAGAAGAAATTTTTTACGCTGAGGGTAGCGAGAGCCTGTCCCAGGTTGCCCAGAGAGGTGGTGGATGCCCCATCGCTGGAGACATCCCAGGCCAGGCTGGATGGGGCTCTGAGCAATGTAAGCTGGTGAAGATGTCCCTGCTCATGGCAGGGGTGGGACTGGATGGGCTTTGAAGGTCCCTGCCAAGTCAAACGGTTCTATGATTCTATGATAATACTGTCAAACAGGCTGAATTCAGGCTGCCTCTTGTTTAAACAAAGACAATAGCCTTAAAATAGACTGCAAGGCAGAAGAACACAAGGAGGATACGTATGTATGAATCAACTTTTCTGGAAGGACAGTGTGCTCTGGAAGAACATGTTGCTCTCTGAGCTTCTCTGAGTAATACCTCTTTTCTTATTTTGCATTCTATTTTCCATAACCAGTGACACTTAGATTTAAAAGTTAAATGGAAGAGGATACTTATCCTCATACAGGCAGAATGGGGACAACTTGCATGATGTTTTTGTCGCTTCTTCTCTTGATGTGTTGCATCATTTCCTAATTGTCTCTTTAGCCTGAATTTTTTATTTCAACATACTTAAGAGGCTTAGCTGTTTTCAGTAACTGATGCATGCAGACTTGTGCATTTGTCACGGATTTCTGATAAATACTTTCTGCAACTATCACTTTCTGCTTTACGGTCCTCTGTATCTCATGGAATTTGAAACACATCTACTTTTGTGTTTCTCTGTTGGTGAATATTTCATCTTGCCAGACATTTTTGATAGCTTAGATGAGCCATAAACTACTCAAACTGTTAAAGGCTTGATGAAATGCAAACCTGAGCAGCCAGGTTTGTACTTGTTTGCACATCAGGCTTATGGTAACGATCTTGGGCCATTACCCAGTAGCAGTCTGTAGAGTCTAGGGGAGTGCGATTGGCAGCTTTGGGGATGTGGTAAGGCTACTGCATGTTTGACTTCCAGAAAATAAAATAAAAATTCTGCAAAATGCATTGCTCTGAACCATCCTTCACATATCAGTAATACAATGATTTTCAGTTTGCTCTTCTTTCCCTTCATATATATATCCAATGGCACTAAAGCGAATGTTTATGCCATTAAATTAAATTACTTAAATATTTAAACACTGCTAGGCACATTTGTTCTAGTAACTACCCTATTCAAATAGTCAAGAGAATATTACAATTTGAGCCAGGCATTATTTGGTTTCTGCCTCTCTTAAGAGAATCTGTGAAAGTGAATGAAAAGAAAATTCATTTCTACTCTGCTGTTTGAATGGAGTGGTATCCCCTACAGTTTATATCATTATTTAATGGCATGTTTCATTTATTCTTATTATCTTGTTACAGTTCATATGAGAACCTTACATGTTTCTATCCTCTGCAGTGCCGTCTGTTGTTTTTCACAGTGACAGATCTCCTGCCCCACAGGCTTTCACTTTTGTTTAATCCCATGGCAACATACAATTAAAGATAAAATGATAATTTTGAAAGATGTACACCTAAAAATTATATTTATATCTTAAGGCAATTAAAGAGAACAAAGATATTGATGCTCATTGGGATCTCCTGCAACTCTGATCACAATATGTATCTGGAAGGTTTAAGTTACCATATGCAATATAGTAATTAGGGAAACATTTTCTTGTAAAATTAAACTGTAAAACTACTTGTAAACATGCTAAACTAGTACGTGAACAGACTATTCTCTGTCATGGCTCCTTAAAACTCTGAGGACACAATGTTCCCTCCTAAAACGCAGGAGCTTCTTCTAAAACCTTAGTATTTATTTGAATTGCTATTACAAACACTTAGGGAGAAAAGTTTTGACATTTGTAGCAACAAGGAAAATTTGGTACAAACCAAAATCAAATACTATTTCTCTAAGTGAAAATGCAATAATTTCCCAATTCACTCAACTAGAAGTTTGTGTTTTAGATTGAGAACTCAGATATTAATCTAAAACATGAGTTAAATATTTGTCTAGGTTGCAGCGAGATCAGGCAGTTAAACTGGCGTATTGTTGTACACAGTTTGATCCAGCAAAAATAAAGCTGTGGAAGAACTTGCAAATGACCTAGAATTTTCCACCATTTAAACCTCTTTTTCTCTTATTTTTCTTCCCCTGACTCTTGATACAAGAATGCATTAAGGCAGAACTAAAATGACATACTGGTCCCACAGCAGAAGGTTACATACTTGTTCTTGCAACTCTACCTCATGGGAGTATTTCCATTGAAGCTGCAGTATTCCTAAATGGCAATTTAATTCGTCGTTTTGAAGGACATAAAAGGCTATTATCCTTTAGTTTAACTTGTTACATGGCCACAGAATTATAATCAGTAATCATTTTTGAAACACTTCCCATCTCCTTTTTAGTATTTGTCCTCCGGTGTGTGTCTATGCAGCTGGTTGGAGACAGGCTCTGCAAGCCCTTTGTACCTGTGCTGGTCTATTGTTGTTAACCCAGTACAGTGCTTGTGCTAATAAAATCAGCCAAGTAGCTGAATGTATTCTCTGAGGTTTGCCACCGTGCTAATGTAGTTGAATGGCTGCTAATTGCATTTTGTTAGCGGAGGACTTGGGCAGGGTGATGAACAACTGCTTGCAATTGAGCTTATAAACATGCCTTCAGTCCTTAATTTCATAAACGAGCACAATATTTCCAGAATTTAGGTCTTGAACTATCCCACCTAACATGAAATAAATCCAGACAGCTCAGAATGCGAAATCTGACAGACCCTTAGCCTTAAACCTTCTTTCCTTTAGACATGATTGATTGATGCAGGACATGTTCACACGAGTGCAATTACACAATTTCTGTGAATAATCTTAATAAATAACATCTATTTCCATATATATACATAGGTATAGAAACTTTCTACAGGCTTACAAATTCCTTTTCTCAGACCCAGGCAGGTTAGGAACCTGTGAAAAGATCTAAAAACATTGTCAAAACTGATAAGCTAAGATGATTCCATCTTCTGGAAAGAGAAGCTTATATGGGCTTTGTTTGTTTGCTTGTTGGTTGGTTGGTTGGTTTGTTTTGCCCTTTTTTATTGTTTTTGAGGGGGAAGTTTGTGTGTGTGTATTTTGTGGGTTTTTGTTTGTTCGTTTGTTGCTTTGTTTTCTAAAGAAAATCGAATAGGAAACATATGCCATACTTTTATAATAGTATGTACATTGTCTCAATAGTAAAGATTTTAACTGAATACATGCAGTGAAATTTTAGGTTTACCGAAGGCAGTGGCAGAACTGAAACTGAGACCAGCTAAAGTAAAGGTTACTCTTGCAGATACATTTCAACAAAGATTTAGTGCTCCCACTCTGCAAATAAGCCAACAGCATTAATCTCTGGCATTTCCATAAAATCAGGAGTGTGGTACTAATTTACTGTGTTCCATTTATGAGAAAGTATGATCCTTTGCTTAATAATCTGCTGATTTAATTTACCCTATAAAGTGGGCACGGTTTTTCAGAGGACAACTTCCAAACACCTTTCCATGTTAGAAAATATTTATAGGTCTGGGCAATCTTTAGTAAAAAATAGAAATCTTTCTGATATTATCTGAGGTCCACTCCACCTGAAAGTGTTTTGTCTACAGAGTCTATATCAGTGTACAGTCAGGAATAAGTACTGCAGCTGTCTGCGTTGTTGCATAAAATACTATTTACACTGCATTAGCTTACTGTGGATTTTGGGATCTCACTGCTTTCTCTAGAGGCTGAGGATGTTCTCCACCGTACACAACCTCTGCCACTCTTCCCAGCTGAAACAGTCAGATCTTTACTGTGGTGTTCATTTCTGCAGCTGAGGTTTTTGAGTCTTTTGTGAGGAGTTAATTTTTTCTAGTTTCACCTGTAATACAATTTTCCGTCCCATAGTACTAACACTGAATGAAAAATTAAACACCTCCCTGTTGGGGCGCGGCAGGGGGTATATTATTAACCTTTCCTCATTCATGGACCACAGAGGATTGCAGTGCAACATTCACTGCGTGTTAATACGCAGCTTGTTTCTCAGTGTGGCACTGAGGAAGAAATCACCCAGAGGGAACCCCCCTTCACTGGTCCTCCACCCCCTGATGCAGGTTGAGGCTGCAGAATATGCGGAGGAGGACTAGCAAAATCACACATCAGCCTTGGGTAGCTTTTTTTTTTTTTTTTGCTATTGACATCCAAATATGTGGTACTACTCAGCACCCTACTCGAGGTTTTGAGACAAGTACCTGGAGGAGTATTTATGCCTGAGGACTTTTCAAAATTAATTTGAAATATTTCTCATAGAGGAATAGGGAACATGCAATTAATTCCTTGTTAAGTGTGGCTGTGTAATAGCTCTTACATGGGCATGGGGGAAGATAACAGCCCCTGAGGCCTCTGTATTATTTTGACACAACCCGTTTAACATATTTAAAGTGTCTCCTACTGAAAAATAGTATCTTCTGTGTCTGTGTCGTGTTTTCTGGAAGACGGTGAACATTTTCGGAGGGATTCAGGTAATTAATGTAAAATAATGTATTTTTGTATGGTATTTAGCATGTATTATGTGATGCAGCCATCAGATTCATATCTAATAATAGCTGCTCTTTCCAAGCCTATAAGCACAGGGTACTGCAATTATCATCCTAATAGGTAGTTTATGAACTGTGTGCGTTTTAATATGTGTCATTCAAATTAGACCCTTATTATTTTTTGATAGGATAACTACAAAGACCTAATTGTCTAGGAGTTGAAAAATACTGATCAAAAATCTAGAAATGCAGGGATATATACAAAGAACACATTTCTAACATAGCAATAGACAATGCAGGAATGATAGGCAATATTATCTACTAGTGTATTTGCTCTGTTAGTTTCCCCTTAGCATGATCTTCCAATGTGCTTCAGTTGACTTATATTTAGATCTATTAAAGTTCAATTCTGAGGCACTTCTTTATAAAATTAGGCTTACCAAAGACTACTAAATTGTCTGGACAACTACTGCAAAGTAAGCAAAATTTGCTTTAGATATCTAAGTTTTAAAACTTTTTCTTTATCCTGAAACCAACTTGTCTGCTCAGTAACTTTTATTGAAGACTAAGCTACCTATATTCACCAGTCTCTTGACCACTCACACTACCCAGTAATCCCAATGTTTTGTTTGAAGAAAATTTTGCTAACCCAAATACAGTTTTAAGAGTTACTTCTTGTAATAAGAGTTCTGCTGCTCTCCTTTCTAGCTGTGTTTCATTTTGATGAAATCTCTTGCTTTCTGTGTCCTCATCAATAACATATGCAGCACAACAAAGTCACTGTAAATAAAAACATGGAGTAATCGCTGTTAGCTGCAATTAATTTTAGAAGAGTTATAGAAGGCAAAGAATCCTTTTTGTTGCTGTTGTTTTTTAAGCCCTGTGTGTAAAGATAGTGCCAATTAAGTTAGCCATGGCGGGTTGACCTTGCCCATCTGCCAGATATCCAGCCAGACACTCTCTCATTTCCTGTCTTTGACAAAACAGAGGATGAGAATGAGATGAAAAGCTAATTTGTTTACATAAAGACAGGGAGATCATTTACCAGTTGCTGTCACATGAAAAACAGACTCCACTCAGGGAAAATTAATTTAATGTATTGTCAAATAAAAATATAGTTGGATGTTGACCAACAAAGACGAAAAAAATAAAGTACCTTCTCCCCATCCCCCATTTCATGGCAGGCTCAACTTTACTGCTTCATTCTCAACTCCTCTACTGCCTCCTCCCATCAAGTGCCACAGCAGGATAAGAAATGGGAGTTGTAGTTGGTCCATAACAACTCCTCTCTGACACTCTTTCCTCTTTGTAAATTTTTGCAATATTTTTCACTTCAGTTTATAGTAATATGTCCCGCTCTTTACATTTTTCACAATGTTGCATTGGTCACACTTACTCTGTGTAATTCAGTCCATTTGCAAAATATTGTTGTTCACAGTAACTGAACATTGTGATAGAAAATAAGTATTTGGAGACTGGTAATATGCTGGTGTAAATGGCTGTGATTTTTGAAGAAATCTAAGGATTTTGGGAATATTGATTATCCTGAAATTCAGTAAACTTAGATGACCAGTTAGCTCCAATTCATTTGAAAAATCACAAAAATAATCTTACATTTTCTTGCTGCAGGATTTTTCCTTGGAAAGAAAAAAATATCAGAGCCCCACTAAGCCTAATTTAAGTTTCTTCAGTGAAATAGAAATGAGGGGACTTAATTTTCTGAAAGCTGACCTCTTCAGTACTCTCCAAGTTATATCCATCCATGCATTTCATTCCTACTATGTGGGAGATTAAATCATTCTTAAAACTGAAGGCTACAAACCTGCTTATTTTTCAGTATGTAGCCACCAGTCCTGCCACAAGCCTCCATTGAAAACAAAAGGTATACAGTTACTCACTGGTTAAATCCAATACAAGTGAATTTTCACCTGTTCTAAAAATAAATATTACTTACAATTCTGTTTTTCATCCAAGACATATGTATTCAGGAACAGTCAAAGTTATTTCAAGATTCATACTGCTAGGTCAGGTCTAAACATAAAATACAATAAAACTTGGTTTCTTTTGAAACTGAGAACCTTTAAGTGAAATGAGTTCTCCTCACCTTCATATCTCATTAATAATTTCCACTCATGAGAAACAACTGTAAAATGCTACCTTTCTGAATAAGAAGTATTTACAGCCTGTTTTCTGGAAAAAAACAAATAGTGGACAAATTGGAAAACCAGCTCCAATATGCATTTGAAATATTGTATTTTTATTGGTGATAAATCTTCGCTTTCCTCTATACCCTGTATTAAATATATATATATCAGTAAATAAGTCCTGAATAAATTTCAGAATAGTTTGGAAAAGGAATTCTCCTGTTTTTCTAACCGCTATCATATTTGGCATAAATAATATTGTAGACCTATGCTAATCTTTACTTTGACTCTAAAAATTTCTCAGCAAATTATAAACAGAGATTCTAATCTCTCAGTCAGCACATTAAGACTTTTTAAATGCAATCATTGTGAGCAAGACAATTCAGAAAATTGAATTACGAAAGGCAAGGGTAGTGGAGGAAAGGGTAAGAAGTAATACTACAAATGAAATGTCTTAATAAACACTTCAGCTACACCAGTATTTTCTAGACATTTGCCTTAAATTTGAGAAAAAGCAATAAAATATCTGTATATGTATGTCTCAACACCTATTTTTAAAATTTTAATATCAGAACTGCAGTAAAATTATGACAATGCTAACAAAGTGTTCAAAGCTCTGTGAAAAAATAAATCTGAAAGGTGCAGGAAAAAAAACATGACTGGCTATGCTTAGTGTATTGGGCTACTAAAAAAAGGAGTATACTATAAGTAGAAATTGTTCCATTGTAGTTAATAGTTACATGAATAAAGAACAAACGCCGACGCAATGAGCTAACTGGATGAATTACTTTACCAGTGTATTCTGTAATAAGGATGAAAGATGAAATGACATTGTAAACTGAAAATGTTAGCAATGTATATTACTTGTTCCTAATATCATAGCTAATCCTCGTACAGTTGTATTCAACAGGATTAATGTCTGTAACCCACTGTATTTTATTCTGTGAAGTCATGACACTGTTTAATAACTAGCCTGGTAGTCAAAACCTGTGGCTTACATTTAGCATAGTTTGGTTCTTTCTTTTTTTTTTTTTAAATAAGACTTCTGTTAGAATACATTATTATTCTTGACTAGAAATTTCGTCATCATGAGTGAGTAGGAGGTATTCCTTCAAATTGCCATCAGCAAGTAATAAACAATATCAGAGAAATGTGTGTTCATGATCCATTGTAATACAACTGCTAATTTTGTTATGAGGTAGGGAAAAACCAGTGGCACTCTGATGCTTATAGTCTTATAAAACTGGTCATTTTTTCATTCAATATCTCTTGTTCTCTGACTGAATCCCCTCACAGAGACAGTTTTTAGAAATATTTTCAGCTGAGTATAACTAAAATAATAATTTGAGGATTGAAAGTTGTAAAAATCAATTAAGCAACAAAAAAGGGTCAATAATTTAGAAATCTATCAAATTCCTAATTTATCATCTCTTAATTGCTTAAAACTATGTCTCCATAAACATTTATAGAAAAGACTTGAGAAGCAGTTTACAAACCTGTAAGATAGTGTCGAGGTTTGATTGCGGGGTGGCAATAAATCGTGGCAGATGTATTGTTAGCCCCCTCTCCCCTACTCTCCACCCATCTCCCCTTTTAGCCCCTCCCTCTCCCCCCTTCCCACTAAAGACAGGTGATTGGGAGGGAAAGAAGGACCAAGAGAAGAGAGTTGGAAAAATTAAAAATGTTTTATTAATGCTACTAATAAAAATAGAGAAAATAATACAAACTATACAAAACCAATCCTGAAAGTCCCGGCAACTGCTCTGGCAGAGGTAGGGCCGGCACCTGGAGTCCTGGACTGAACTCTGCAGCCAACCAGAACTGGGTTCAGTCTGTCACTAGGCCTCAGTTCGCAGGGACGACTAGCAAAGTCCTCTCCTAATGTCAGCCAAAGGGGGCGAGATCCTCGTGATCTCCCACTTTT
Source organism: Pampusana beccarii (assembly GCA_013399365.1). NCBI lineage: Eukaryota > Metazoa > Chordata > Aves > Columbiformes > Columbidae > Pampusana > Pampusana beccarii. Next base: position 97,794 of record VWYH01002100.1, read on the forward strand.
ATATGAAGTATCATGTGAATGAGATGGAATATTTAGTTGGTCAGTTTTTGGTCACCTGTTTCAGTTCACTGCTCTCGCGAGATGTGCATCCATCCTTGTCAATGACCTTACATTCCATTGCTATGTCTAACAAAACACGTATTTAGCTTTCAGGAAACTACAGTTAGTAAGAAGACTTTAGCTAAGAGGACAATTCACTAAAAGAGAAACTTGTTTTTAACAAAACTGGGACAGATAGCTTTGGATTTTCTCCCTTTGAGCTCCTTACAAATTCTTGGGGTTTTGTTGTTTTTTTTTCTTTTTTTTTTTTTTTCCAGTCTGTTGTGTTTGTTTGTTTGTTTGTTTTCCTAGCAAATACATAGAAACAGCAAAAAACTTCTGTGTACCATTTGAAATCAACAGGGTGATGTTTATTTAATTTAAAAAAACCCAATACAGTTTATGTGATATATGTAAGAATATGTAAATTCCTCCACCCCGTTTTTTTTTAAAACATATTGTGCGGATTTCAAATGCATTTGTCATGAAGAAACAATCTCAGAGGTATCAAGTGCCTAAAATTTTGGTGTTTCTAAGTAGATGGACAGAAGACAGATCTACTATGGGTACGTCTTTCCTAGTCAATTAATATTTCCTAGGACTATTTTATGGCATGGAGATTAACTAGCATGAAATAAACTGTGTTTGAGTTACCAAACGTAAACCATAGTATACTCTGCTTGTGCTAATTTCTGGACTTGCATGTTATTTTTGAGATGTTAATTGGTTCAAAACAATAAAAAAACCCAGGAACAGAATGATAAGGTGTCCTCCCCTTTTATTTTTCTTTACAGTTATTGGGCCGTGCAGATGTACACTCCTTTTGTTAGACAGAGCTACAGCTACAGGATAGCAAGAAAACGAGGAGAGAGAGGAGAGGAGAGGAGAGGAGAGGAGAGGAAGAGAGGAAAAGAGAGGGCTGAGCTGCAGTGAGGCGCACAG
>VWYH01002100.1:98791-112909 GCA_013399365.1 Pampusana beccarii
GGAGGAGGGGTGGAGGGTGGGCGAGGAGGGGAGAGGAGAGGAGAGGAGAGGAGAGGAGAGGAGAGGCCTAAGAATAAATTTTGGAAAGCATTTAATGTTCTGGACCAAAACTACGAGATATGTAATCATACAATATGGAAGTAGAGTAGACCACGTAGAATACCAATGACAGTGTTTAAAAATGAATATAGTAAAAATGAAAAAGGATGGATCATAAACTAGTGTGACCAACCAGAGAACACGTCCAGTGGAAGAAAGCTCAAAGAAGACAGACAAGGGCAATATGCTCATGAAACACAGAAGACCTGTCATAACAGAAGGTGGATGTAACATGAAGGAGACCCAAGGATCCGTTGTGTTGTAGATGAAAGGCTATGTATGTTGAGCAGGTCAAGTGGTTGCGTTGATGTCATTCCCTATAATAATCAGTAGATAGCATTATCATCCCAAACCATATAGACCTAGGATGGGGACAGTGTATGGCTCAGTCCAACATAGATTCTAAAATTAAACAGCCAACAAAGTGAATCTTGAAGAGAGCAATAGGTTTGAGGAGACTTCAATCTAGATGTTCCTTCCTCATGACTGAGGACGCGCAACATCTTGATGGCGAACATATACAGACTGGTACAGGGACCAATGTTTGCATTGTGCACTGGATGTATGTTGCAATTGCTACAGAGTACTTGTGTTGTGATTTCAGCGCATTGCTGTGACATTGTGGTGAATCAAAATCCTGTGTGCTGTCAAATATCTCCAGATGAATAAATTTGGCACTAAACATTAAGCCTTCCTCATGTAGAATACCTAAAAGAACCTACTCAGAGAGCATTGGACTCACAGGTGGAAGAGAAGATAAGAGAAGGTACTTGTAGTGAACAGAAAAATTAATATCTGAGTATTCTGAATAACAAAAAGAGGTCAATTCAGAAAAAAATACAGATAAAATATAATTTATCCGCCTTAACTTCCATATTATGTTTACTTAAAAAAAAATTGTCTTGGTTTCATATTTGTTTTTCGACAATGAACAAGTGAAGAGGGAGATTTCAGAATTGAAAAGCTGTCATTAATTGTGAAAGATGTATAAAGGTAGATATTCCCCAGACATATACCTCATTAACCTGTGCACCATCCCATTAACCTAAATGCAGGAAGGCTCGCCAGGAGGTGAACAAACAAGGATATTTTGTCTTTGGGCAATAAACAACTTAAACAGATGAATACTAATATTTCATTATGATTTCCCAGATGCATATCCTGCATTACCATAAATATTGAGGAAAAGGGAGGACAGAATATTATTTCAGTGAAAACACAGTTTTTGCAATGTCATGACTTAAGTTCATTTTTTCAATCTTTTGTGTACTCAGAGAATTGACTCACTGACTATGAACAGTTTCAGATACATAAATATCAGCTGAATTTGCTCAGCATACCCACCCTCTCAATTCAAAATCAGAACATGCATCCAGTAGGCTCCTCAGGTCAAAGTGTGGGTGTATCATTTGTACATATATAAAACAAGGCCCCAGGGTGAAAAATCAGACAATTATTGGCAGCTTCTTTGTCTCTGCAATAGTCAATTATATCAAGACTGTACATGACACTTTCTTTGTACATCTGTTTAGCACAAATTCATGATAAAGATTTTAATGACTATAACAACAACTACAAAGAGAGAGGTTAAGTAACAAGGATCCAGGATATAAACAACCTTATTGTTGAGACAATCAGTAATTTGAATCTCCACAAGATTGAAATGAAAAGGAAATGCATCCCATAAAAAATGAATTAAGTGTATTATTGTCTGACATGACCGAACGAGCACACCAGCCATTTAGCAAATTTGATACTGGCAGGACGAAAGGACGATTATAATGCCAGTTTTCAGTTACCAGGATCTCTTGAATGACGTTAAAAACATAAAAATAATATTAATAATAACAACATATTTTATGTCACGTTGCAAATATTAAAGTTATACGGTATTTTTTTCAATTACAGGGTTATATTTCAGGTTAGGATATGCACATGGACTTTGGCATTTCCTACCATTTCCATCCCTCTTGGTGGGACAGATTAATTTGAATGGCCAGGCCAAAAGTGAGACAAGACAAGGAAAGGTTCCTTTGATACCTGGTGGAAAACTAACAATTTATATAATCTGGGGAGAACGGTGGGAGTTGAAGGCACTACATAAAGTGTGGTTCCAAAGAAGGTCTGGTGCTTCAACACACCACCACCTTCTAAACAGAATGAAAATGCTACTCCAGTTGCTCTGACAGCAACATAGCTTAGAAGATCTAATTTTTAAAACTTATTACGTGTATTGAGAAACCAACAGTGCCCACTTACTGGTCTGAAAAAATAACTGTGACTTTCTTCAACAGTAACTCAGTAATGCCCATTTTCACAAATGGCTTACTGGAACAGAATAAAAGTACTTGACCTTTGTTGTATCTGTGAATCTTTTTCTTGCCACCACTTAAACCTTAAAATGCTAAAAATTTACACAATTTTAAGGAAAATATATTTTACTGTGTTTCTTCTACACCTGCCACTGAGGATTCCTAGGCAATTTTTCAGTGAATCTTTAGTATGGCTGATCTTTCTATTTTAATCTGTTCAGTAAAAACAACAATAACAACAACAACAAAAGTTTATAGGAAAAATCTGTGCAAGTGAAAAGGAAATAACCTAGCTAAATTCAATGATATCTACTCAGAGTAGCTACCAGAAGTTAGTAATGGTGTGGTCTTTTTTTAAAATTTTGATTAATCAATTACAGTTCCCGTATTTGAAGAAACTTATTATTTTTTAATTTTTAGATATTTATAAATAAACCAATGATACATTTTTAACAGATGAAAATAAAAAGAAAAATATCTGATTTTGTAGTTACATAAGGTATATTTTTAAAATGTATGTAGAACATAAAAAAACTGAGTATGACTATATTAGAGGAGGGAAGCATAGATTGTACTTTTTTCGCATATCTCTTCACCTTCAGGAATTTGTGATGCGGTACTTCTGGAGCCAGACGTAGATGCAAATTAATGTGGTTTACATCTTCTAATGGATATTTGCCCTATTAATTTGTCTAATGGCTTTCTGAAGGCATTAATATTATTGGCATCCAAAATATCCTGTGACAATGAACTCCCCAATTTAATTATGCATTTTGTAAAATTCTTTTTTGTTTTAAACCATCTGCCTGCTCATTTCATTTGATGCCCCCAGGTGTTATAGATTGAGAAGTTGAGAATAACTGTAACTCATTGACATTCCCTGTACCATTCATCATTTTACTTACCTCTACGATATCCCATCTCAGTCTTCTTTTCCAGACTGAAGTTTTGGTTTTTTGTTTTTTTGTTTTATTTTATATATTTATATATATATATGCATGCTGTCTATCACCAGTCATGTCATTATTTTCCAGGTGCCCTAGTTTAGTTTCTAGGAGGAACTGCTGCATGATCTTGCTGAGCACAGAGGTGAGACTGACTGGCCTGCAGTTCCCCAGGTCTTCTTTTTTTTCATTTTTAAAAATGAGGATTATGTTTCCCATTTTCCAGGCAGTGAGAATTTCAGTGAACTGCCACAACATCTCAGATATGATGGATAGTGTCAAGTTCATCCACCAGTTCCCTCAGAAGCCGTGGATATATCTCATGAGGTCTCATGGACTTGTGCACCTTCAGGTTCTTTAGATGGTCTTAAACCTGATCTTCTCCTACAGTGGTCAGTTCTTCATTCTGTCACAGCTAATGGACACCTCAAAACCAACAAAAAATAAACAGCCGCTTTGTAGTCCTCAGATATATAGGTCTCTTTGATGCGGATGTCTTTTATTAGGATGAGAGACTTGAAGGAGTGATCACGAGCATGAAAATTGCTATATATAGTGATGAGCTGCAATTAACTTGTTAGGTAAATCAGCAACATGCTTGTCACACTCTGTGCAGTTTCTTACTAAATCGCTGCCGTTGAGGCTGTCACCCAGACAGAGAAAGGTTGACTTCTGCTGCACCTTGGTCGAGCCAGATCTCCACCTTGCTGCGTTGTTATCTTCCCCTCTCTGCTTTCTTTCCTAGCACTTTTTAATCTTATCATATGAGTGTTTCTTTTCCTCTGGATCTTTGACAGTTCTACTTTATTTTCAGCTGTTACAAATTAGTATCAGCCCAGCAGTCCGGCCTTTCTTTGTTCCTGTTTTCGGAACTAGCAAGGCTTCAGATCGCACGTGCTCCCTTGGGGACAGACCAAAATGACAGTAGTAATTGCGGCTCCTCTTTTACTTATTTCCATACAATTGTAACCTCAATCATGGCTTGACAGGACTTTATCTGAACGGTGGGACTGACCATACACGCCCCACATGCCCCAGCACACTAGCTCATCGGGGCAGGATACAGAGCATGTCCTGCATGCCGCAGACACTGGTCTGGACACTCAAGGGATGGGAACTTTGCAAGGTACATGTCAATACCCTGTGGTAAGGTTTGGATATTGTGCATTAGTGATCCTGCAGCAAGTGCTGAGGAAATGTTCACAGCTGAAAGATAATCAGACACATTTCTTTGCTCCTACTGAGAGGCCTGAATTCTTAGAAGGTAAGAGTCTAAATAAGGTCATTTGTCTTCACAAAAAAAAAAAAAAAGGGGCTTTTAGGTCCATTCCAGAGTGAACATATTGAAACAGCTCTAGGAATAGAGACATTTCACTATTTCAAGTGAACAACAGGGCTTGGAAGTGCTGCAAGTACCTGGTTTTGAAGCCATGTGCCTAGACTGTTCTTAGATGTGCATGTGAAAAAATGTTATTCAGACAATGCAGAGGCTGTTTCATGCAAACTGGGAGCACTGTGTATCTTAAAACCTATTTTGCATAAATGCAGTCATATTTTAGAGCTATTATTATTTATTTAAATGTATGCACATATATTTTTCAGTGTATTTCAGGTGCCGAGGTTTGCAATTTTGCCTGGTGTCTGATTTAAAGCCAAAATGAAATAAAGTGTTTCAGAAAGAAAAGGGAAATGTAAGCAGATTTTTTTGGCTTACAAAAATGGTCTTTTCATATTCTTTCATACCCTTCATTCCAGATTTTAACTTTGAACATCTTTGATTATTAAGGTTAAAGTAGACCATTTTATGATTTAAGTGCAGTTAGTTGAATAATAAAGTGTTAAGTAATTCAACAGCTTTACAATACAGAAGCTTATCACAGAGTAATTGAAAGATTAAGGTGCGGTCACTAATGACAATTCTCTGTGATTATATGTGAGGTTGTTTGAAGGACAATATTGAATATCAGGAAGAAGAAACTTTTCATGTATGTTGGAAGGTAAAGAAATAACATTGGTTTGTATTCAACCTCTTAACTCAGATAAACAATACAAATTTTTGGCTGATATTTGGGTGTTCTGTAAAGTTAATTACAAGTTAAGTTTGCAAAAATATCTTGTAACTATTTCTGTCATTTGTATTCATTCTATCATAAGATTTTAGAGCTTCAGAGCAAAACCGGTAGGATTTAAAGAATAACTGAGGAAGGCAGAAAATCACTTATGCATGGTGGATGTGAGTCTAGCTGCAGAGCTTGGCCATGTTGTCAGCACTATACAAGTGATAAAACAACACGTTCTGGATCTTGACAAGGTGCTAGCAGGATATTTTGGCCATCTTGGGGTATCAGGGCCCATTGTTATGACAAAGGAGCACTGTGTCTGCTGGTCCTTCAGCTGATAGAAAAATGCTCACGTGAACTTCTTTTGGGTCAGTGTATGAAGGGCAGAAGTTAATACTGACTAGCAAAAGAAAAAAAGTGAGTTCATTTAACAAGCCTCCACACACAGCATTGGGTGTGCTTTTTGCTACCAAATACTGGATAAAATTGATGTATGCAAAACAGAAGCATATGGTCTTTACAAAGAACAATGCTGCCACTACTCTGTGGCTTAGCAATGAAAAACACAAAAAGTCAGAAGCTGGGCAGGCCATAAGTGTCATTGTTCCTACTAATCTATGAAAATCCACAAAAAGGTTCAATAATGGTGCCAGTGAAGATTACAGAGCACAGTTACAGTTTTAACTTTCAGACTTTCAGGGCAGTCTATCGATGTCTTTCGCAGTTAGTCTTCCAGAATACTGAAGAAGCATTTCATATTTGTGCATATTCCTATACATTCCTATACCAGCTCACTAATTTTCTACTCAATCATTTTGAAAGCAGATACAAATATTCACTTCGACCTTTGAATACACTCACACAGACTGTTAACAATACTACCTTTAAACAAGTTCCATGCAGAGGAAAAGATAATGTTCATTAACTACAATTTGCAGTTTCAGAACTACACTTGCCACATCTAAGCTTATAAATATATTCTACCATTCAGCCCATGGTGGGAATAGTCAAATTATTGCACCCAATTTGTGTGCAAAAGACAGAAATATTCTTAATAGTAGAGTAATATAGTAGATAGCAACAAGGGAAGACGTAATACAGAAGTGTTATATGCCATGTACTGCCACTCTTTCTCTGGGTGACCTGAAAAATATCTTTTCCTCCTGTGCTTCCTAGCTGCAAAGTCAAGATTAAGACATAAAATGCTTTCATTAATCAGATAAAAATCTACATATTAAAAACCAGAGCAAGCTCTAATATAAAACATAGATGCCTACAGATAAGACTATGGAGAATTTAATGATTGTTTTTTTCTGACTCTACTCGAGCTTAGGTACAGCTTCAATAGGGGCACATTGCATACAGGTAGAAGCAATAACCTAGCCCTATAAATAAATTTTCTAATCAAGGTGTTTAAAGGTTAGGGAGTGGCTGAGAAAGTGTGAGATCACACTTTTAGAGTGACATACCTCATATCTAAAGTAAGTGCATTAGGCTCTAATTAGCTTTTTTGGAAACAGTCCTATCCACTGTTTGTTTATATTGTGTTTCCATATATTCACTAAAAGCAGGGCCTACGTTTTCTTAAACTGTCTTCTGAATGATATGATAGCGTAAGATTGTGAATTGCACTTCGTTGGCAATTGCACATTTGTATCAAGGTTAGAATTTTACTGTCTCCATCTGAAGAAAAATAAACATACACTGGAATTTACTAATATGATGTAGCTTTATGAAATAGAAGCCATAAGATACTTACTTTAAAAAATTGTCCTTTAAACATAACATTTCATCTAACAAATTCAGGTGCAGGTATTCTTCCTTTCTACGCATCATATTAGAGATACTAAATAACAGTTGTGTCATATTAAAGAGCTCTGTATATAAGTAATGAAGCATAGCATGAGTTTTTTGGAAAGAAATCTCCTTCTTCGACTCTTCAATTTATGCAGTAGAGTAGCGCTAACAAGATACACAGACCATAAAAACAGATAGGCTTTAATACTGTTTTCTCACTGCAACATCAAGCCATATTTCCATATTCACTGTATCTGAAAATCATCAATGGAATGAAAAGTCAGAATACCTTCTATAGAGGCAAAAATTGCAGGTATTACAGGTGAAGTACTAAATAAACTAGTTTATTTTATCTTTAAAAAATATGAGGGTAGTATATAATGTATTTCCAGGTAAACTTACTACATTTAAGAAAACTAACCATGTAAGACAAGAGCAGGTATAATTAGGGTCAGCATTTGAATTGGTGCATATTTTTAATTATCAGCTTATAAAATATTGATCCTTACATAGAAGAAAACAGATAGTTACTCTACATCACAAGGATTAAGAGATATCAAAATATGCCTCCATCACAAGGCAGCAGAAGCTGGAAAATTTTCAAGATTCTCAAAATTAAAGAGAATCTTAATGGCTGGAGAGGCAGCTAAGGTGATGAGCTCCTTCAGAGCAACAGGGTCTTTCCAGAAGTCCCTTCAACACCTAGTGCTGCAGCAGAATCCACAGCTTTTGGTGAGGTGCACAAGGTCCTCTATCACGTGTGGGGAGGAGGAACAAAAAAATCAGTGCACTGAGTGACTACCCATACTGTTCTTCTAAAAATTCTGAGCACAAGGTAAGTTTTGATCACCTGGGTATCAAAAATCTAGCCACCAAAGTAGGATTCATTCAAGGACATCCCTCCTTTTGAATCCCGTGTTACTTTCTCATCCCTTTTTAAAAGAGCAAGTTAAGAGGGCAAATGTTGACAAGGACACTCAATCAGTTTTATCCATGCTGAGAAAAACACTTAGCCAGAAAAACATAAACAGTACCCGGATGCTTCCTAAAAAAAATGGTCTGAGGCAAAGATAAAGTCTTTTCAAGGTGGCTTAAATATTGTTCACAAGAGATTACAATTATCAAAGTATTATACTTATCACAGAAGAAAATAGGCTTTCAGAAAAGACGTAGCAAGTTGTCACCTTGAGGAAGTTCAGCTTAAGCTTTCTGATTAATAAATCTGTAATGCAGCCAATGCGCAGGCCTTTGATAAATCTGATTATTACTGTATCAAATAAATGGCTCATTTATCAGCCTTTGTGTAGCTTGGCTGTGTTCACATGCATGCCCATGGAAGATAATCACACAAAGCTTGCAACAAAACAGATTGATTTGTTCTAGCTGGTGCAGTAATTAGGAGAAACTAGGGGGGAGGTTCAAAGGTTCACAGTGTAAGAAGTAGTGAGTGCTCCGCAAAGGAAAAATAAAAACAAAATTGTCCTAGTTGAAGAGTATTATTCATGTTAAATGCTTGCCATAAAGTGAAAATTAATTTAATGACAAACATTCAGAAAAAGCTAAAATACATATAAAAGCATGAGTAATCTACTGGGTAATTGCCTAAAGCAGAAGTAAATATTAGAAATTTTAAGATAGGCCTTTATAGGCATTTTATAACAATGTTCACCATGTAACAAATTTCCCTGAGCAAGACTGTGGCATTAACTGACATTTACGTATTTCTGTACAAAGAAATGTCATAATATGGCTTTCTCATTGCTTTACCACTCATACATTCACATTGTGTTTCCACAGTAGTTTCTCATATTCTTTATCCATACACCGTAAAAGACAAATGGAGCATGAAACCTCAGTAAAACCAAAATGAGAGAAGATGAAACAAGACCTCCAAGGACACAACAGAAAAATCAAATGGGATGACAAATGACTGGAGACTGGGGGTCAGTATTCAGCTTCCCTGACTTCCATTTAAAACCTTTTTCCATGCCTTGCCCTGCTGATACCCCATTTCTACTATTTACAACTACTTTTTAAAGTTTTGAATGTATTAAACCATTTTCTCTGCCAGGAGATTTCTGAGGCTCCATAAGCCACTCCTTCTCCAGGAGAATCTTGCTTTTTTATTATCCAGTCTACTACATTCTTCTTTACCTTTCACTCTTCCTGTGAAATATTTTGTAAAAATGTGTCATCAGCCAGATGGCTCAAATATCTCTACCAATAACCCGTTCACTTCATTATTTGTTACTGAACATCTGCAAAAGTTACAAGCAAAAAAATGGAACTGTTTAACTATGTGCTAGCTTTTGTGTGCACCCGCAACACAGAGGAACAAATGCTTGCCAAGCAAAGCAGTAAGTGAAAACATGTCATAATGTTTTGCTTCTCATGTACAGACTCTTTGGCTTCTTGCCTTCCACATCAATAAACTCAGAACACCATACTAAGTATTTTTTTTAACACTAAAAAACCCCAAAAACTTATCTTTCTCATACTTGCTATTGGTATTTCATTGAGTCTTTCTTCTGATTTTTGTGACAGATATACATTGCCAGCTAATAACCACCTTTTATTCACTTATTTTTTAAAATGAACCATAGAAGCTGCTTCTGAACAGGACAACTTCCTGACCTTTTTCTTCATGGAATCCTCTTTTGAGTATCTGACTGATACCTTGAACTTCTTCGACTGTCTGTTAATGATTTTCACTGCCTTGCCTGTATTCTGATAAAAGATTTCATCATATACTAAGTTTCTTTTTAAAAAACAAAAAAATGCATTTTAGGTCCCATTCCTTGGGCACAACATACCTAAAATTTCAATAATCATTGAAATAATGAAACCAGTTGGGAAATTCAGTAGTTTCCAGTTGGTAGCTGGTCTATTTGTCTCTTTCTCTAATTGTAAAAAAAGACGGAGATGAACAGTGCCTTAACTGATGTAGTGCAATGTGATGCAACGATGTGATGCAATTCAAAGATCCAGAAGAAACACCCACAGCTTATCGAGCTTATCTTCTGACCCAAGGCAAATAATTCCTAATGAAATTGTTGGTAAACTTCACATCCTGGAATAGCCAATTTCTCTTTCAGAAAACCACTAATGGCCCCCAAGTCCATAGCTTGGGTATATTCACCTTCCTGCTGGGATATGACTCCACCCAGCCTAGAAGCAGTTATTAAAACCGTAATTATGAATGAAAGGAATCCACTACTGAAGTGGTCTGTTTCTTCATGTTAATGCCAGCAATAAAAAAAGTGACTTGGCAGTGCAATCCTCTTTGATGTTGATAGAACAGAAGGATATGATCGAATTAGACCTTTCATTTCTCTTGAGGTTCCTCCATGAATATTCTGCTTCTCCAGTTTTGATCAGGTCCCCATTCCTTTCTACCTCCTAGTGTCACCTGGACAGGGGAACTATCCACATCTGATGCTCTCTTTGGATCCTTTCTCTGCCTAAGGAAAAGATTAATTCATATGATTCCTTAATGCATTATTTCTCCCCATAAAGACTCAAATCCCATGTTTTTCAAACATAATGAATGACCAGTACCTTCACAGTATACCCTGTTCAGTCCTGGGATGATGCCTGCTCTGCAGAAAGCCTGTAAGATAGTGATGAGTGTATGTTGTAGTCCCTGCTTGTCACAGCTGGCTTTTTCCCAGACAGAAAGATTGCTCACCACCTTTCAAAAACAGTGTTTAGCTGGAGGTTCTCGAGTCTGAGAGACTACAAATAAGGAAGATCTGTTTTGCTCGTAATGCTGAGCAGGCAGCTCTTTTCTTTCGGGCACTTTTAGTGGTTAAAGAAGAGATACAGCATCACAAGGTGAGGTAGCTCCGTGTTATAACAAAGAGATCTATGGTGCTCCTCTAATCACTTTACTCTCCTTCTGTTTCTGTTTCTCCTGCCATCTGTTGACTGTAAATTTCTGAAATGTGTTCCTCTCTTTCAGAACTTAAAAAGAAAGGAGTAAAGACATGAGAGATCTCAGAAATTATCCCCAAATGGAAAAGCAAGGCATCCATCAGATTGACAGAAGCTTGTAAAATAAACAGAAAGTCTTGGCTGTTTCTTAAAAAGAGGTGAACAAAGTAGAATAAATGTTTGTTTAGATGCTATGCTAGTACCATCCTGTATGACAAGAAGAGATCTAAAACAGCCCACCACATGTTACCACAGCAAAGAGTTAGCACACATATAGTTGCATTCAGAAACACCTCTGCATGTCAGTCCTGCACCTTCTGACAGGTATCTATTACTCGTTATTCAAAGGCAGTGAGATATCACAGTATCAACACAGTCAAGCAGATATAGAGCACCAAGTTTATAAGAATAAATTATATGGCTTGAAACTTGTGAAATCTAATAGCCAACAAGCAATGTGGCAGAGCTGACAAGAATAAGATAAAAAGTAGCTTGTTGGTTTGACTATAGCTGCGTAGAAATCTTTTACTGTTTGTCTGAATTTTCCTCTCACTGTCCTATGCATTTCTGGAAACCATAGTGTGGCTAAATATTTAACTTTACAGACATTTTAGCAGTGTTGGAAAATGAAGACAAATTACAAGCATTGGCAGCTATGTCATCCATTCATGAGGCCTGTAATTGAGAATGTTCCTGCATTAATTGTGTATGTATGAATTCCAAACATCAGTCAGCTCCATGCATACTAGATGTTCTCTATGCATATTGGCAGCGTTAAGTAAATAATATATCCATGGGATAAAATCTCCCTTAGGCAACACTAATCACCAATTTTGTATTTGCAGGTACCCAAAATCCCTGGCACTAATAGGCATACACAGCATGTTGCCATGTATAGAATAACAAAGATGTAAAAGATACCGTGGTCAGTTTTGATTTGGCACTTTGTTATTTCTTTTTCTAAACTACTCTTAACAGAACCAAGGATTTGTGCTCTGAATTATTTGGAAAGTTATACAAGCCAGCATTTCAATTTTTTTTTTTTTTTTTTCCAATATGCTGGCTCTTCCTCCCCACCCCTCCAAAAACCACAAGGTCCAGCTAATTAACTGATGCCACAGACTATCCTGCCTTACTCCTTCAGGTTAGCATAGTGTAGATCTATTTTTTTGTTTCTTTTGGAATGTTTTGGTTGTGTTGTTGTGGTTGGTTGGTTGGTTTTGGTTTTGGTTTTGGGTTTGGTTTGGTTTGGTTTGGTTTGGTTTGGTTTGGTTTGGTTTGGTTTGGTTTGGTTTGGTTTGGTTTTTTTTTTTGGACAGCATTTATAGCACAAGACAAAAAATACTAACCTGAAAACTGAGTTCAGTAAGTATTTGAGCAATACCAAGATTACGTTCTCCTTCACTTCTCCACAATAAATGAAGTATTTGATTTATTTCCTCTGTACAGGTTGAAACTTATCAGAAGGTTTATAAACTTTACCAGTAATTTCTCATGGTATTGTGAAACACTCTGACTTCTTACATCGCCTTTGTACACAGTCTGTAAAAATCTGTCCATGTTAGATTTAAGTGGCAAAATAACAACCTTATAATTCTGGAGTAATTTTTAGATTCCAGCTTAACCAGCTTAATGTGGGTTTAATTTGTAAGTAAGGAAGGAAGGAAGTATGTATGTATGTATGTATCTATCTTATCTATCTATCCAGCTATCTATCTTTTTTTTTGATTTTTACTCCAGAGTTTTAGAGATTTTAACTGAGGTCTGTAGCTACTTCCTTCTCCAAAGTATCAACAACTTGGGAAAACTGGCAAGCTCTCTAGTGTGACCTGAATGACAAAAAAACTGTTTTATCTTGTGGTCTTGAGAAACCTGTAGGAATCTATAATATTTGGAGTGGAGTATAGCTTTCAGTAAGACAGTTTAGTTAAGTCGACTGAATACGCAGTGGTTTTAAAACCGGCAGTAGTTAGCATCTGTGTATATAGCTTTCATAACAAAATGAGCATTTTATTAAAAGCTTTCATGCTAATACCTGGCCAAATGAACATGCGGTGTTTCACCCTTTGCTGTGTTTGTGACTGTCTCTTTTATAAGGTACTGTCCATAATAAATGCTAAAGATAAGCATACTTTAGCAGTATTTTGTAATGAACAAGATAGATGTGACATGGCAGGCAACAATGATTTCATGGATCAAATTTTACAGAGATATTAGCTGACAGTTTCCTTTTCTTTTGCTAATTTTTTCTGCAAATAAAAATACTTTTAATTATATTTTATTAGGTTGTTTCTAAAAGAAAATAAAAACAGTTTCTGCATAGGCTTAGCTATGCATTATAATTCAAAAATATTATACATGTTTAGAAAAAATATTTTTTCTTATATTAGAACCTATAAAGCGATAGCTCTTGGATCTTCAGAGTATTTCACTTCGAAATAACTCTGTGTATTCTAGTTCTTGTTCTGCTAAAATTCACTTCCATGTAATTATTCTTTTTCACAGGAACTGTTTGTAGGGCCCTGACACTGAACTGCATGTGATGCATTGTGAAACCTGTTTTACATATTCTTTATATTTCATAATTTTCTATGCAGTGCTAATGAATGGGTTCCAAAAGAGTCTAAGTAATTAAAGAGTGTAAGTGGATGCTCGAAGGTGATAAAAGTTCAGGTCTATTTATTAAGGGATAAATCCACAAAAGAACTAAGGAAGGCAAAGAATGAAGTGTCTAAATAAAAGCACAGAAGGTCACATATTTCCTAAAGCCTTTTTTTTTTTTTTTTTATTCTGACTTACTTAATGGCAGTCTTTTTATGGTAGTGGGCTGGTATGGATCTACCTTTAATCTTGATGAAAGAGGCAAAGACCTGGTGGCAGAGTGGCTGAATTTTAAAGGGCGTTTTTGGTAGATTAGTCACACAAGTAGATTCTCATTAAAAAAAAAACAAACCAAACCAAACAAACAAACAA
>VWYH01002102.1:0-36370 GCA_013399365.1 Pampusana beccarii
ATTCTCCAACTATTACCTTCTATTCCTCCTGTCTTCCAAATCTTAACAAAGTTGAAGATTATAAAGAAGCTATATAGTGTTGCTCAACATTTTAAACATTTTAGAGTACAAATAAAATATTTGTTTTATCTGATTTTTTTCATGTTATTTCCAACAAGAGACTCTGTGTTTTATTTTTTTAAAATATGTGTTATCTGACAGAGTCTAGAAATTGATCACAAAACTATGATACTATATTAAAATCATTCTCAAAATTTCTAATTAAACTTACACAAAACTGAGAAATGGTATTTCCTCTTATAATTTTTAACAAGTATTTTGGGAATAGAAAGAACTTTTTAAAAAGGAAAGAAAAAATGAAAAAAAAAAAAAGGGTGGTATGCTTTTCAGTTGGAAAAAAGAACGAGAGAGCTGTAACTCAGCATTTTAAGCTTTTCATAGTGGTCTTCGAAATTGCAACAATTGAACACAATACCAAAAACTATTTTCAGCCAGTTTTTAATGAATTAGGGGAAAAAAAAGGGGGGGGGAGAGGGGGGCAGAAATCTGTATGTCTGATTCTATCATGTAAATTCTATACAGACAGTAATTTCGCTTAGCTTTCAATACAGTTTTCACTCTGTTGTCATTTGCTTTTTAATTTCATTCTTAATATGAGTAGTATTTAAAATGCGTTTAACTGTGGGGTTATTAACACAGGTATCTTATTCTTTCTCCAATTTATTGATGCAATTCAAAATAATATAACAATACTGAATTAGCCTAGTAAGTAAATATTATATGCGGTATCTACCTTGACTTCTCACAATGTTTCACTACTCCTTGCACATTGCAACGTGGCACCCAGGAGAGAACCCTGAGTGACAAATCTAAGCTGCTTCATATAATCCATTTCCAAAGTACAGTTGCATATTTTGTTCTAATTCTTAATAGTTCACCATAGTTAAATAGATGCTGTTGAAGGTAACTGCGTTCAAAATCACTGCAAATGGCACAGTTTTTCCTCATTAAAATTCTTGCATATTTTCAACTGAGAAAATCTTAACTCTTTTTTCTATGGGCGTTTAACAAGACCTCATACTTGGGTTCATCCCATATGGAAAAAAAGAAACTTAAAATAGTCTTTCAGTAATTCCTCAGTCCCTCAGTAATTCCTATTCATAAAACTTTATATGAATGAATTTTTTCATGAACTTTCTTACTAAATGGTAAACTGTTTCTTTAACATAGAATGAGATGAAGTCCTAGCGCAAGAAATGGTGACTAAGAGGTTCTCCGTTGTGTGGTCAGTCAATGGTTTATGGAAAGAGAATTGAAAGAACATAATAATTACCTACACAGCAGACACTTCTATCCACTAAAATTGTTCGTTAAAGACAAACACATGCACATGAAATTCTACAAATCTTCTACATTCAACCTAGAATCTCGTCTGAAAATAATGGTGATATCCTGATGGTTTTATAACTTTCCATTTAAATTTTATAGGAAGCTGAGCTGGGATACTTGGAACTTTGGTATTTTACAATTATTTTTGAGACAGTAGTAAGAAGACGATTTTGCACTTTCTATTTAAAAACGCTGGGAAAGGGAGGAATTAAAATGCCTAAGGAAGTAGAGGTTAGATACACTTAAAAAACAAAACCACTCATGTTGTTTGGCTTATGTCCAGAAAAAAAAAAATCCAGAGAGACATCTTGATGCCTTTAAAATCATAATTTTCAACTCTGAGGAGTTCTTATATTATCCATGCTAACAAAACAAAATAACACCAACAACGAAACAGTGCATAGGTCGTTTTTTTCTCCATACATTTTCAGATCATAGTTAAAATGTAGACGGTATTTTTAGGTCAGAATGCTTGGTACTGTATTCTAGGTACTTCACTTGTGGGTCACAGAGAGTTCAGTAATATACCCTCTTGCTCTGTTGCATGGATAGAGTGTGTCTTTCCCAAAGCCTTTTACTCACAGAAACAAAACTTGAACTTTATAAGACAACATAAAGGGTTGTTGGTTTGAGGCTTTCTTTTTAATTTGTAACACTCCCCCTAGGAAGGTTTTTGTTGTCTCTGTTTTGTTTGCTTGCTTTTGTAAGCTGAGAAGCCACGTTGGCTAGGAATTAATTAGCAAAACTTCCCAACTCAAAAGTAATTGACCTTTGGAAACTAACTTAGAAATACGGGTCTAGCAGAGAACCCATACATTAGGACTGTTTCAGTTTAAGCATTTTTCACCCTTCACAAGCGCAAGACCACATGAGGCGATGGAAAGCCTCTGCACATGTTTCATAACCCTGCCAAATCATTCAGCTGAAAACTTGGTAATTACATGTAACTATTTTTGGCCATTTAAGCAGAGGCCTCATGCAAACAGTCAGAATTTCATTGTTCTTCAGCCTAGATGACTACCAATGACACGTCCTCTTCACCAAAATTATCCTTCTTCTCTGTGGAGTTTCTATTATACTCTTTGGCAAGATGAAGTATCTTTCTCTAATTCTCTCTAAATCAAAGCTGCCATAAGCACAACAGGGAAATCGGCTTGACTACTTGGCATGGCTGCTGCTCCCTGAGCCCAAATGTGCACCTTGTAGCTGCTCCTTCTGCTCCTTTTTTGTGAGTTTTGTTCATCACTGTTAGAACCAGATTGATTAGAGCTCTTCAGCTGATGGACAGATTAGGAAAAGCATTAACAACTGCTCCATTTCAAGTGCCATGTCTTTTGAAAGCAGCCCAATCGTTCCATCTAGGCAGGATTAAAAGCCAATCACAAGTAAGCCAAGCAAATGGTAGCCAAAGCATAAATCATCATTACATGCTGGCAGCTGGCTGCAGCTACATGACAACTATTCACAAACAGGATGCTTGGTGCCCTTTTATGTGGATCTTGTGTTCTTTGCACATGTTTGTTCCACATGAACTGTTCCCTTGGAAATACAGGGAGAGAACTAAGGTGCTGAGAGAATAATAAAATACCTCATTGTCTCCTGCTGCCTTTTATTCTTGGACAAAAGACCTTTTTTATTCATGGACAAAATAAGATTTGCAGAAATGATACAAAGAGAGATAAGCAAAATCTGCAATGTGTGTTTTAGACATGATAGGCAAAGCATGTACGTTCTTGAGTTTTTGCCACCAACATAAACTGACTTACACAATTGTACAAAGTCTAATCCATTCCCCAAGGTTTTCATCCAGCCACAGCATTAGCACCTCTTCATCATTGTCTGAATCTCTCTAGATACATGGTATTTCTGCCCTATGCTGTGGTCTCTTTAGTCAGAGAAATATGAAAAATATCAGCAAGAACGTAGGGTTCCTTTCCTTTGGGCATGATCCCAGCAGGTTATCACATGTGTGAAGGCCATTTTCTCTTCAGAAAGAAGATTTTAGTTTAAATTACTTTATTTTTAAAAGTCACAGTTTGGAATTCAGTACAATGTAGTGGCTTCAGTGGCTGGGTGTTTTTTCTATGTTTGTTTTACTGTCATTTCACTACTTCGAGTTGTTTTTCATAAAGAATTCAAGTCACATAGATACATAAAATTGTACATTTACGCCAAGAAGAAAAAGCAAAAGCAAATCCCACTAACTTGCAGAACACATATTTTTACCTCATAATCAAAACCAAGCTTTGTGGCATGATCTTATGCCAAATATTATTGTCTATGGCATTATCTCAGTTGAATATAAAGACAGCATCTGTAGTAAAGGGTATAAGAAGAACTGCAAAAATCAACAGAATAGCCAAGTAGCACACTCTTCTCTCTACCTGTACATTAAGGCATATTCACACCTCCTAGAATGGGAAATACTTTCAAAAAGCATGATCATTATAAACTATCTCAAAGTAATCCCAACATCTGCCATTCAGTTCTGCCACTCAGACTTAAAGGTCAGTACCTTATCTGTAACAGCTGTAAATACCAGATGTAAATACCAAAGAAAGGTGTAAGAATTTCAGCACAGGCAGGTGTTGCATAATCATCTGTCATGCTAGCTTTCGTCTCGAATCCTAATCTTTGACAATGGTTTATGCATGAAAACATGACAGTGAGTCCTTTCAAAATGTGTTAGCTGTAACAGGTGTAAGTCTGAAGTTCTTAAACTTCATGTAAATGTCCAGAACTTTTCCAGACCTTGCTGTGTGCTTCATCTCACAGATACACAGTCACAGAATGGCTGGGGTTGAAAGGGACCTCTGAAGATCTTCTAGTACAAGACACCTTCTAAAGCTGGTTCACCTAGAGTAGGTTGCACAGGAATGTGTCCACGCAGGTCTTGAATGTCTCCCAAGAAGGAGACTCCCCAGCCTTTCTGGGCAGCCTGTTCCAGTGCTCTGGCAACCTCAAAGTAAAGTTTTTCCTCATATTCAGATAAAATCTCCTATGCTTCAGTCTATGCCCATTGCTCCTCATCGTATCGTTGGGCACCACTGAAAAGAGTCTGGTCCCATCCTCTTGACACCCACCCTCGAGATACTTATAATCATTGATGAGACCCCGTCTCAGTCCTCTCTTCTCCAGGCTGGACAGACCCAGCTCTCTCAGTCTCTCCTCATAAGAAAGGTGCTCTAGGCCCTTCACCATCTTCATAGCCCACTGCTGGACTCCCTCCATAATTCCTTGTTTTCTTAAACTGGGGAGCCCAGAACTGGGTGCAGTACTTCAGATGCAACATCACCAGGGCAGAGTAGAGCGGCAGGACCACCTCCCTCGACCTGCTGGTCACACTTTTCCTAGTGCACCTCAGGATACCATTGGCCTTCTTGGCCACAAGGGCACATTGTTGGCTCATGGTCAACCTGTTAGCAACCAGAACTCCCAGGTCTGTCTCTGCAGAGCTGCTTTCCAGCAGGTCCACCCCTAACCTGTACTGGTGCCTGGGGTCGCTCCTCCCAGGTGCAGGACCCTACATTCGCCCCTGTTGAACTTCATCAGGTTCTTCTCTGCCCAGTCCTCAAGCCTGTGCAGGTTTTGCTGGATGGCAGCACAGCCTTCTGGTGTGTCAGCCCTTCCTCCCAGTTTGGTATCATCAGCAAACTTGCTGAGGGTGCACTCAGTATCTTCATGCAGGTCATTGATGAACAGGTTGAACAGGACTAGACCTAATATTGACCCTTGGGGAACCCCACTAACTACAGGCCTCGAGGAGCAGACTTTGCACCATTGATCACAACCCTCTGAGCTCTGCCATCCAACCAATTCATGATCAGTTTCACTGTGTATTCATTCAGCCTGTACTTCTTGAGCTTACCTGTGAGGATGTTGTGAGAAAGTCTCATTGACTTTCTCTGGAAAAAGAGATGCATGGGAGTTTTGGTAGACTTCCTTGTTATTGCTGAATAACTGGGAGGGCTTACTAGGCTATATAACTGTGCTGATGTTCTGTATATAATCCTCAGTTAGCTAGACCAAGAAGCATTTACCAAAATCCCAGATTTTTAATTTCAAAAATCTTACAGCCAGAATGGACATAGTCATATTATAGAAGAAATTTGTATCCACAAGGAAAAGCAGAACTCCACTAAAGTCTGTTCAAAAACAGTGCTATGAAAAGAGCTTGAAATACTATGTAATCTCTTCCAAAAGTTAATGCAACTTTTCTAAGACAGATCCTATGTGACTTTGTGAGACAGCGGTTGCTTTTCTGCATAGGAATTAGCATTTCTTTTCTCTTCTTTGGATTCCTTTATGTAAAGAATAAATCATCCCAAATAGCCTTAGCTATTAAATGTGGCACCAGCACAGTAATCCACTGATTTTTTCCTGCCCAATGTTTTTTTTTAATCCAAATATTGTATCTCACAGACCAACTTAAATATCTGAATTCTAGATTCACTAATATACATTGTTACAATCATCAGTAGCTTCATATCCTGGTACCATATTAAGTAATATGAGAGTCGCTAATTATTCTAGAGCTGGAACCTATTAAAAATACCAGAAAGCTAAACCAGAGAAGGGTGCTTTCTATTAAATTCCCAGCAGGAGTGAAATGTCTATGAAACCAATTAAGTTACCTCATAATTTCTGCTTTAAACCAAGGCCTTCTTGGTCTACACACACATTTTATCCTGAGATAGCTTTTCAGAAGAAATAGATTATTTTAAGCAAAAGCTGTATTGATATCCCACTAATAGGGATCCTTTTGTTTCAGTAAGCTTATTTGCCTTCCTACAGGGTGTAAATCAATTGTAGCACTTTTATATCTGCATAATTCAACACACAGTAGTAACTTTTATGTCACTCCAGAAGTGTCAGTAAGACAAAGTAAGTAAAAATAAGCAGCTGGGAAAGGCTGGCAGAGGGTCACATAAGCTTCATAAAATTCTTCAGGGAAAGATGGTGTCTACTGGCTTAGACCTTAGCCCACAAGTCCTTGTTGAGTGTGTCAAAAAGCCACTGTAGTCAAAAGGCTTTAAAACACATGCTAAGTATTAGAATAAACTTAAGCACCATTTCTGAATAAAAATGTTTTCCTGAATCAGGGCCACAGACAGGCTCAGAGCTTCTCTCTGCGACCCGACTTCCCTTGTGGGTTGCTGTAAGTGTTGCCCTGAGGAGCTGGAACTGGATATTCCACACGATGATTCAACAGTCAACATTTTTCCAATTTGTGCTGGTCCTTTACATTTCCAAGAATGGGTGGTCCCAATTGGCATTGCCCCAGTGTTAAATAAGGTAAAGGTGTGTTGAACAGCAAGCCTCAGGAAGATATTACTATTATACTCACTTGTATGGCTTGTAAAAGTGGGGGTTTTTGCCAGCAGCAACAACAGTAGTAAGTAACTGGAATTGTTTTATTTCAGAGCCTAATGGCAAGTGCAAATAAAGATTTCTTGCTCAGAATATAGCAGCCCTGTGAGTTAACAGAAAACAGAATAACTGGTAGCTTACCCTCTAAATAGCAAATCTTGTTTAACAACAATCCACATATATGTCTCAGAGGAATCTTCTTGCTATGTATTTCTCCCCAGTTCAGTTATGATCTGCAGGAATACTACCTTAGATCTGCCACTCAGAACTGCAACATCAGCTTAGAGAAAAAAAAAACACACATTACAGAGAAGAACTAAGTTAGAAGCTCTGCTGAATGTGAGCAAAATCGTTTCCTTCAATTTTAAGTGCAACATTTTATAACAACAGCTTTAATCACAGCCCTTCCTGCATCATTGAATAAGCAACAAGGCTTAGCTACTGATGCACTTTCTCTGTGGCTGATGATCAGTCCGTGAAACTATTGCAAAATAGGTTTTAAAGTAAGTTTTGAAGCCTCCGTCAGTCTGAGATCCTTGTTTTAGCGCACAGGAATGGAAAAATCAACCATAAAAATGGAAAAAATGAAGTCATGACCAAAAACCATGGGAAAGGGTATACACTTTTTTCAAGGTGGAGAAACCCCACTATTAGAAGCAGCTCAATCTGCCATGGAGTTTTAATATGACACTGTTATTTAGAAGTAAGGTGAAGGTTTTTCATTTATTGATGTCTACTCTCCTTCCTGCTGGCGCAAGCTTTTGTGACACTTTCACTCTAAAGTTAAATTCATTAATTTTCTGTAAGATTCCTGTCATAAGACTGTAGTAAACAAATATTTCCATCTGTTTGGGGAGAGAAATGATTAAAGATTCGCCAACAATGGAAGTGACTGTGGATACAACCCAACCCAAAACCAACTCAGTCCAGTCCCCAGACTTAATAGCAATAATCAGAGGGGAAATGAAGAGGAAAAAAAAAAGAAGACAGAACCCAAACTAAAACCTTGGATATAAATGATCCAGAACTGAGGAACAGATGAGCTAAAATATCATTCCAAACTTAGTGACTTGATCTCATCCCAATGTGGACTGAAACGAGGTCCATGACTTCACTGCCTTGCTAAGTGGGAACAGAACTGTGCCACAGCCCTGTGTCTGGTTTGAGAATAACAGGATTCATTGTTGCAGTCTCGATAACTTAAATATTAAATACAGATTGAGCTAGTAAATTCAGGGTCTGAGTTCCGAGCAATATGGGAGGTATATGAATCCAACACTGAGTCAAGCCTCAGGCTCTCTTGTTGTTAAGCCAAAGCGGTATGTCTGCCTAGTTTGCATTTCCAAATTCTGTATATAATAGTTCTCCCTCCTCCACATATTACTTGTTCTGAAACACACACATCCCCCTCTGCCTTCCCAGTTTCTGGTTCTTTCTTCCTTGGATTGTTTTTTTTTATTTTTCTGCTGTTGTTTTGTTGTGGTTTTTTAACCTGTTCTACACTTTGATTTGCACGTTCTTTAGAGGCCCTTTAATGCTCATTCTTTTCTCCTCTTTAGTATTTCTGTCTTCTTTTACATTGATTGGCTGACCACAATTATGTGGGAAATGACTGAAAATACTCACTAATCTAGCAAACAGCATAAAATAAGTCCTTATTATCTGAAACACGAATCCCTGCATTCCCTTTTATATTTGTGGCAAAAAGGTGGTCAGCATCTTTAGGAATCAGACAGAGATTTTTCCTCTCTGTATCCTGTACTCCTCTGACCTCAAAAAGTATGCTAATATGATAGCAAGAACGGGAAAGGTAAACAAACAAACAATTCCGAGTGAAACTTAAAGCAAAGAAAGCAGGCTCCACACCTTGGACACTGAAGCTTAGCTTACAGATACAGGCATTTGTAGAGGGAAGGGACCTATGTCAAAGTCATTAGAAATAAGGCATGTGATGCTTTGATTATCTTTCCCATGAAAACAGATCTAAGGGTGGAAACAACAAAACAATTTAATCAGATTTTTAGGACTATATTTCAGGAAAAAGCATTGGCAATGATCTTATTCTCATTACCCGGAAGCTATTTTCCAGAAGTTTGTATGGTATGCTACAGAAAAAAAAAAATTCCAAAATTTTCATCTGAAGTTATTTGTCCTTAATGCGATGCTCAGGTGTGACTCTACTTTGAAAAGGAAATCCATATGACATTTTATTTTCTCACACTGATTTTTGCATAAATTACCAATTTGCTAGTACAATGGATCCAGAATTTTAAACATCCTGAGCCATCTGTGAGCTTTTTCTTCCAAATTTTCTCTTGAAGTCAATGAGACTAAGTAAGTCTCATTATTTTTTTTTCTTATTATCTCTGAAAACACTCTGTGATGTTTTGTTTGTTATAGCATCCACTCACAGAGTTTCCTTCTTATTTAGAATTCCAGTAGAGTTTACATATTAGCTTTAGGGCTGTTAGTTTGTTTTGTAAGTCCTATAAACTGAGATCTATTCCAAATGGATGTAGATGGATATGTGTCATACACATACACATTGCAAACTTGTAAGCATAAAAGTGAGATAAACAAGCTCTTCCAAACCTACTCTGATGACCCAAGACCTCTGAGGTACTACCTTTTACTCACAGCTCAAGACAAGTCTATTAGGCACCTGGATTTCCCTATTGGCCTTGGGGTCTCCCAGACTCTCCAGTGCTGCACGGTGCAGTTGCACCACAGCAGGCTCATGAGTCTCAGCTCCATTTTAGCATGCCTCCCACAACAGGGCTTGCAAAAGGGTCCTCAAAGACATCTTTACAGCAGGCGACCACAGCATCCAAACAATGGGAAATCAGCCTCTCAAGGGCACTTTTAAATCAGGTAGATCACCAGTCACGCTCTGAACCTCTGCTTTCTGCAAAATATCTAAAGCACTGAATCACGTAAGCTAATTTTCCATGGACAGCTTATAATTAGCCTGTTTTCACTGTTCATCTGAAAAACTCCGAGGTCTCATCTCCTCACTGGCTTGCTACCGTGTTCAAACAACGTTTGTTTGTTGGGTTTTTTTCTTCCCCTTTTCTGAAGAAAATATAAGCAGTACTGTGGTTTTCGTACAATGATTGTTAAAGTCATTTAAAGTGATATGATGCATCATGTCATCTGCATCTACCAGCTGAAACTCTAGTGAGCTTAAAATATCAAAGTGGGAGAAGGTTTGGCTATGAATCTAGACAGAATGTAAGGGCTCTGAGAATACCCATACTGGACGTTTCACTGGAAACTGTAAAAAGTACATTCCATACAGCTTCCAAAAAATCCCACAGCCGCTACCAACAGGGAAACTGGGAGGCTTTTCGAAATCAACCTCAAAATTCTTCCGTTGTCTGTCTCCCTGGACATTGTGTTCCAAGATTAGCACTAGAAAACAAACATTTAAAAAAAAAAAATCTTAAATAGCTTGACACAAATAGAATTAATATATAAATTGCTAGCATTCAAGAAGATATTTTTTTCAAATCATGTTTTTCACGATGTGCTAGTGCATATACTTTCATATCAGAGCAATGGATTGATAATTAGGAACAATTAAATCGTGCACTTGCAAATTTGACCTTCAAAAATGCCAGGATATCACAGCTGTAGGAAGGACTCAAAGGCAGAGTGTTTTTCAGGGAGATGCATAATTCCCAAACTAGTCCTTTCTTGCTGCAATAGCCAGTAGCTTCACCTAAGACCAGGATGTAGTGACACAGCTGCTTCAGCTGAAAAAGAGTGAGGCTCTGTCTAGACTACAGGAACATGCTGTGGCTCCCCCTGACCTGTGTGCCTGGGTTTTCACCCTGTGCAGTCCAGGGCATGAGGAGAAAGTATGGAGGCAAGATGCTCGTCCCTGTGTCATCCCGAAATCTGAAGTGCTACTGAGCACACTCTAGCAACTATGTCTTCCTGAAGATTTTGTTATTCTTAGTTATTATTGTCTAAGCTTCCACTGCTAACCTGGACTTTTGCCTTTCTTCTATGTATGCATATATTATCTATATTATCTAGAATATAAGGAGAAAGAGATTTGTAGATTTATAGATTTACCCTACTTCTTTACAGGCAATGTGCCTAATTCTAGTTATTGTTCGTGGTGATTGTGTGTAAAGTGTATTGCACCACAAAGGAAACGTAACTCCTCTTCGGTGATGAAAAAATAGGGCTGGTATACCATAGCCTATGATTTGCTAAATTCTGGAAATCATGCAGCTATTGTAACTCCAATAAACACAACCTTTTCCACTGAACAGCCAGCCACACTTAACTTTAGTGCAAATTCATAGAAACTGCATCCTTAAAACATTCCTGCAGTGCTGTTCACAGTATAGAGCAGTAGAAAATTTGACCAAATAGCTAAAACATTACAACCTATCTATGTACCTATGCTCAGCAAACCATAAAAATATCAAAATCAAATCACATTCGTCCTGAAAAGAACATATTCCAGACACAAACACTAACAGAGCCACCAAGTCTTCTAATTCAAATAAACTAGCACCTTCTGTAATGTATAAATCACTGGTACGAACACATGTTAAAACAAAATATGGACAAACATGCTGCAATCATTTTTTCCAAGTGAAACTCTTGGAATCATATAAGTCACTGCGGTTTCCAAGAAGACAAATGGCCTGGAAAATGAAAAATAAATTAGTTCTGTGACTAATTGCAGTCAGAGATTGGAGGTCAGACTTGGTTCTGCAGTTGACCCTGGCGACCAGTAAAAGTCCAGCTTGGCTCAGAGTACAACTTTCTGTATTTAAGAGTTGTTTACAGTAGAGAAACACTGAAAGTGTACATTAGAAAACTTCCTCTAACAAATCTAAAACACATGCCAGTTCATAGGCAAGTAATAAACTTATAGGGGGCCATGTTGACAGTTTCAAAGCCTTTCCTGCAACTTAAGATTGGAAGCATTACAATAAATATCTCTTGCTTTTAAATTTTGCTGCTTGTCCTAAAGTGCCTGAGAAATATATATAGCTTCATAAAGGGTTTCATCTCCCCCAATCTTTCTCATCACACAAGTGAAAATATCATTCAACTTTGAGCATATTTTGCTCACATACGAATCTCATCCAATTCTGTTAAGGTCAAGAGGGCTGCACTAGTGAAATATTTAAATAAGTCATTTAAGAATCAGGCTTCTTATTTTTCACACAGAGAACAATATGATATTAATTTAGTGCATTGGCTTAGATTTGTAATGGCTGATATTTTCGTTGTGTTGTTCAAAGTATTTTGTTCCCTTCAAAAGTGTTAAAACTGTTTATAAAACACATCTGTTTCCTTGCATCATGTAATCAACGAACAGAAACTGTTTATGAAGCACCACACATACAACAGGTTTTAAAATTTCTCAAAGCTCTAACGAGTACGAAACCCTCTCATCAAAGAAAAGTCAAGCTCTTCATGCACAAGCATTATTATTATTGTTATTGTTATTACTACTGTCTGAATACACTTGTAGCCATTAAAGAGGAAACCATTTCTCAGTGGAAAAATTCATAAAGATCAAATCTTCCATTGATCCCCAAAGTCCTAAGTAAACAGGTGATATGATAGATAGAGGAGTTGGCTTGGAGGGAGCAAACTGACTTAAGAGCTTGGGTAGGAGTAGATGTAACTCTGAGAATTGGCAGAGAGAGATGAAGATGCAGAGCCACCAAGCTTGCATCCTCTCATAGGTATTAGGGTAGATCTGTGCTTGTCTTGATCAGCTGTACTTGCAATTTTAGATTTCTTGCTACATTTCTAATCTCATCTGATCCATTCCGTTTTCTTCTTTCTACTCCCATGCCAGATGCAAAAGAACATAGGGTAATGGCTTTTTTCTTAGCCTGCAGAAGGGAAGGCAACCACAGTAGCTCCCAAGTACTGGGGCATTTCAGATAACGTTGGAAGTCCTATTTACAAATTGTCCCTATCCCAAACATCGTTGTATGATAGTTTGGATGCATGTGCTCGTCTTGCCTCCAGATAATGCTCAAAGTATTGTGGATTCCATTTTAAAGTCAATCATATCACAAAAATAGCCTTCCAGAAACTGTCTCCTCAAGAGCTGGAAGCTGGGATTTTTCCATGACTAATAAATTCCATGTCTGTTTAATCTATTTTAATTACATTGATGTATTCATTTTTCCTCTTCCATTGTTAAGCATGCCGCTACCAGTGCTTAAATTATTACTTCTGTCCTTGTTTGCCTCTAGCTTGGGAATTTCAAGGGCAAGGACCTTTTACTTTCACTGTTTGCCCCTACGGTAAAATAGCTTCTGACCCCCACTCTCTTACCCAGCAAATACACCAGAAGTCATTAAAAAAAAAAGACTTTCAGCATCAAATACGTTTATTTCTTGGACATCACCACGGGCAGATGATTCGTCTTTAAATTTGTGACAGTAGTAGTAACTGATAAATGCCCTATGAATATTCCTCATACTGCATGAATTAGGAAGCTATCCAAGCAAACATTCAGGGAAATATATGGACACAGACATCTGAAGGTTTTGTTTCACAGGCAGTGACATGCAAGACGCAGAGAGGCTTTCGGGACACATAGAAAGCCAGTATCTCTGTATCACAGATGATCCAGTCCTTACAAGTCAGAAAAGTTTCTTGCAAGTCATCCAAGTTCTGTTTATTCAGGGAAGCCTGTGAGGGACCGACCAAAGCCCAATATATTTGTAGCACGAAATATCTGAATTTCAAAGGTATATTCACCCAGCAGCAACATTTAAAGAAATAACATGGATTTACACACAAATAGATCTTAAGTTTGTTTGTCAGTTGACGAACTGGTGTGGGTTGGCCACGTCCAAAGAATTTTCAGCTTTCACAGCAGCAAGACTAAAGACCCTACTGAATTCTGGATTGTATGACACAGAGGAGACAGGCAGGAACTGAGAAGGTATTGAAGTGGCATCTTTACAGTTCTTATCTATGCCAGCAGTTGGAGAGGATGTAGAGTGGAAACAATCCCCATCTACACGTCAGTGAATGAGACTCACGTGCCATGGTGGGTGTGTGGATGTCCAGCTTGGCTGATCAAAACACAGGGCTGATGTCTTTGATATACTACCAAAACCACAACCCCCCTGCCAGTCCCCAGGCCTCTGTACAGTCCTGCTCTCAGCTCCAGTTCTCCCTGCAGCATGCAGAGTAGAGGAGATGGCCATCCCAGCTGAGAACCAAAAAAGCAATTCCCCCACAAACCACATCTGCTGTTCACTCACCCCGCGAAGTGCAAGGCAGCTAGCTGGCTGTTTTCTTGCACTTCAGACACAGAAACTAAAATGCTCACAGGATATTCAATAAATAGTTCAGCCTTTAGTAGGTCTCACCAAAAAAATACATAACAAGAAAGATTTTCTTTTTTTATTCATTTTCCTAGGTCCTTCTTGAGTCTCCATTACAAGACTTAATTCTCCCCAGAGAAGTTACCACGTCACTGTTGAAAAATGCTGATTTAGAGTAGGTCTCTCAGCTAACTCAGAGAAACTCTAATACTGTGGATTAATAGCTCTCTCAGGTAATTTAAAAAACATACTTCTTTGGATTAAATTAAACCAGAATCTTATTATAATAGTAAGAGAGAACAGAGAAAATAAAGTTTGGCATGCAAATGAAAAAGGCGTAAGGTATCTTAATGTACCCACCATAGGTGATGATATTAAAACACTAAGTTTATCTTTTGGTTTAGGAAAATAATATTCCTGTCATCAGATATTCTCCACTTACATTTTACATTTTATTAATGCTATAAAATACTTTTTGACTAGTGGTTGATGAGACGTGAAAGGAAAACCCCCTACAAAATATGCCACATAAAAAGAGTTCAGCTTACACACTGTTACTTTTTCCTAGTTATTGAAACTAAACTTTCCAATTACAAGTGTCCCCAGAGCACAGGTTTCCAAAATCAATTAATTGTTAATAAAAGCAAGTAACTAAACTACACTGCCAATAAATTGTGCAACATTAATAAAAGCATGGAAAGTTACAGAAATAATACAATAGAAGGGAAATGGGTAAGACTATGTGTAGGAAACTCGTGTCTTTTCTGCTTTGTAGTGTGAGCTCATCAGAGGTCATAAACTAAGTCCTGGACTCAGGCCAAATTAAAACTTAGATAAGAAAGCCTGGGAGTTACAGGAAGATGTGTTTTCCTTTCTTGGTTAATGTCAACCTATTGCCAGAAGTAGAAATATTGTACTGCTGGAAGTACCATATTTCAACTGTCATATAATGTGTATGTAATGCTTATTTGTGTCATGAAAAATGTCACTTCACCATTCTAACTCAGAATACACGTTAGTCCTGCTGTATTGGTCAGACTCTCTGCAGAGATAAACACATTTTGCCTAGCTAAAATATTTCTCCATACTTCCACAGGCTAGAACCCTCTTATTTGTTTGAATTAAATTTGGAAATTTTTTTTGTTAAAATCATCTGTATACCAATTAAAAAGGCATATGTCCCTCCAAGAAATAAAAAGCAAGTGACCCTTGAAATATCCTTTTATTTGTAATTCCTTAACCTAAACTAGAAACAAATATTCTTAACACTGCTACATAATCAAAAATATGTTTTATGTGTCTGCATATCAGTAAGTCCATGTTCTCATTACCACAGCAGTGGATATTACCAGGACAAAAGCCGAGTCAAGAGTCAGTATCATTAAAAGTCATTCTAGTTATGGCTTCCTGTGTTATCCGAGCCACTCTCATAAATTCTCCAGACCTTGCCTTTCTGCTCTGTGACACGGTGGTCATGTGGGAAGCTGAGATTTTTAATATGTGTTTGTGACTCACTTGGTACTGCAGAAGATTGTTTAGACCCTAAAATATACATGCTAAAGTCTTACAGTCAGCAAATAATTTAGGCTTGCAGTTAACTTTAAGCCTTCCAGCTCGAATTGTCCCATGATCCTATGATCCTGTGCTGAAATCCCACTGAAGCTGGAGGTAAGACTTGTCAGCTATAAATGAAAACCATTGGCATTTCACTGTAATCATTGCCTGTTTCAATGGAAGTTTTCAGTCACAAGTGGCATAAAAGAAAGAGCTGGATGAATGGGCAGATGCTGCTGAGAGGTCTGCTGAGCTTATCACTGGAGCTTGTCAAAATATAATTTCTGTGAAATGAATAACATTTCAAAAGCTGTCAGTGAGATTCAGCTGTCAAGTTGGCTTTAGGATTTGCATCACAGCATCAGCAATTGAAGCAGGAATGGAAAGAGTTGAACATAACACTGAAATTCCTGCACTGAACAAGGATCTGAGTTAAGAAATGCAAAGATGTGTATTTTTAGGCTTCATCTTCCTCAAGAGGCTACGCATTTAACCTTGCAACCTGCCTACATGTTCTCAGAAATGAACACTTTCCTGGTGTTAGGCAGTTTAAACCAAATCAGGCTTTCCCTTAAAAAGGGTCTAATTCTCCACTAAGACACAAGGACATCTGAGATGCAGGTCAGCTCACTCCAGACCCTTTCAATTCTCCACCTGGGAAGATATTTCGGTGTTGTGTTTCTGCATCACCACCGTAAATGGAGCCACCACCATGCTCCTTCTGGACCAACTAATTCTCGTGTAACATCGCAGAAGTAAAACACCTTCACCATGGGAGTCTAAATACTGTTTTTCAACACAGACTGTGCCTTAAAATATGGAAGGTCCAGGACCAAAATCTGTCTTTCAAGCCAAAGAAATAATTTTAATGCTTATTGACAATATCGTGGATGAGTGTGATGGATGAGTTAGTGTAGCTCCACCTCACGGACTACTGCCGTAGTGACAGCAGTAACAGCATCTTCAATTTGTGTAGTAACATATATTCCGACAGATACTACATGCTATTCACTATCTGAAATCTTCCTGCTGAAATGAAAACACTTCTGGGACTTACAGCAATTACAAAACTGAAAAACAGCTTAAAAATATATTGAAAAGTAACTATTTTTATTCTTGCTTTATTTACTCTCTTGTATTTGTTTTTCATCAGAACTGATAAACTACATCTCATCAAAGCCTAGGAAATTACTGAATTATACATTTTAAACCTATTTTTTCTAATTTACATGATTTCCTATACATAATATGAGTGAAAATAACTGCAACCCTGAATACATAATTCTCTAGTAGTACATTAAAGCATGTTGTATCAAACACAGTCTTCCCAAACATATTTGCAGGAGGCAGGTATCTAAAATCATAGTCTCTTACTGTAGCCTCACACAGTATCTGAAAGACGGTGATTTTTAAAAATAGAATAGAAAACGCACACTATTCACCCACATATCATTCACAGGACTCAGAAAAATGGACACTTTTAGGCTGATATTAACTGGCACCTTGAGTCTTGTTATTGAGCACCAGCCAGTTTGGCACATACAGTCCTGTGTGAAAGAGGCACATGATTGCACGACCTCTGCGTTTGGAGAGGGACTGCGTCTTCCCATTTCCATCATGACTGGTGGATGTTGTTCAATTTTTTAGTGTTCTTTTCATGGGAAAAATGCTTATTTTGTTTATACAGTGAAACTGTTTTCAATATGGAAACTATTAGTCCAATCAATTTTGGAATTTAGAGACTGAAAAAAATAAGTCACAAATTGAATAGACTATTTGACAATGAGATTAATACTTAAAATCCTGAAACAATTTGATTTGGTTCCCCATACTATAAGTATTATATGTAACTCACGAAAACAGCTCTTGGAAGCTCTCATGGCTTTGTATGTGTTTAGTCTAATCATCCTGATATTGACAATTAGTTTTTCTCAAATAAGAGCTAGTAACAAAAGAGTTAAAAAACTGTATTTCTATTAAGAGATTGATACTATCCAGGTGTTCAGCTATCTCAGAAAAAGGCATTTGAGATATACACCGTGTGCTGTAAATATCACTGGGAGACAGATTAGGCAGTGTTATACAAAACTTCAGTAAAACACGGGGATAATGAAAAAAACATTGTTCAAGTTCAGTGGAATAAATTGCCAAACGCGTGATGTCCACAATGTCAGAGTGTCCATATCGCCGGCAGCAGGCTTGTAACATCTCATGCAAAGAAAAAGGCAGTATTAGGTTCTTCTGTCATAGGCACACTAGAAACAGATTAATAGTTACCCAAATGCTATAAAAGATTTTGTGTTAGTCACGTAAGAAGCAGATTTCACTTACTCCTTGAGGGTACAAGATCTTTACAATAGCTTGGTAATTTTATTCAAGTTACAGGACCAATATGTTAACCCTGACTCATTATATGACATAATTCTGGTGCAGAAAATAATAGCCATCAGAGGTCTCCAATGGAAGCAAAGCGGTGTATACCCTCTAAAGTTCTGGCCCTTGGCATTAAACTCCTTTGCAACAAGTTTGGTTTATATAAACAAAACAGAAAAAAACCTAGCCCTTTTGCTGAACTACTAGGAGAAAATATAACCTGGGGTTAAAGTGTGCAGTCATTCACAGGTGGTATTGTCTGGGGAGGTGTTCCCACAGGGGAATTCACCTACAGCCTAAAGAAGCCACTGCACAACAATTTGGGCAGGAGAGAGGGAGTTTTTAATGAAGCAGTAAAATAACTGCGTCTGTTTGTAGTTATTGGGCTGTTGTGCTTTTTGCTTAGTAGGTCAACACACTGTCATCTTATTAATTTGTGTCTGGGCCTATCACGCAAAGGCTGTTGCTTCACAGATGGTTTCAATCAGAGCAGTCAAACCAGCAGAATAGGACATCCTGGTCAGAATTACTTTCTCAGCCTCATTTTGAACTGTTGCTTTTTCAATCAGTCTT
Organism: Pampusana beccarii; assembly: GCA_013399365.1. Lineage (NCBI taxonomy): Eukaryota > Metazoa > Chordata > Aves > Columbiformes > Columbidae > Pampusana > Pampusana beccarii. The sequence continues at coordinate 18,588 of VWYH01002102.1, forward strand.
GGCAGATTTCATTATAAGGTATTTATCGTAGAACATGCGATTCACATGACATAACAGTTTTATGTAAGAAAAGTGCACGTTCAGTCACAGAGTAAACCAGGATACAAAATACCATTAGTCAAAGAAACAGCTTTAATCAAAAGTCACACATCATGAGACAAAAATAGTTGCTGTACTTTTACTACAGTCTTTTTCTTTTCCTAGTGTTATTTCTTCTAATGATATTCTATAACAAGTACAGTACACTCTCCTGATCTCTCAGAGGCTGAGCTGTGTGACATGCTGTTTTTTCACTTCCCTGGTCAAACTGCACAAAATAGTTCAAAGTAAATCTGAAGCAGCCCAAAATATAAAAGTTTTCCTTTAAGCAAACTCCCTGTCTTAGAAAGAAATAAATAACGTTTATTCTGTGTTTTTAGCTATACAATTTTACAATCAAATTTCAAAACAAAATGTCTTTCCAAAGAGAAACAGTAAAATGTTCCATTTGGAAACCTTTGAAATGAAATACGTAGAATTTATAAAAAAAAAAAAAAAAAAGAAACAAACTTTTAACTAAAATTATTCCCTGTTGCATGAATTCTCAAGTAGTTCCAACTGAAACTGTTTCTGTGGTTTCAGTGAATTAAATATTCATTAAAACTTTTTTTCCCAGCTCCTTCTTTTAGTCTCCTGCTCTTTTCCTCTGGCTATTCTTCCAGGCAAAGAATTCTTCTCATCTCAGCAACCCTTAATAGATATTAATCCTCTATAGGTTTCAGCATTTTAGATAAGTGTTTGTTTAGACAAGTCAAAATTTTCCTGCAAAAACTTAAGACTTCCTTCTGACTAAATAAGAATTGTTACTTGCAATATTTTAATATCATAAAAAATCAGATTTTAAGTTCTTAGTAAGGCAAGGGCATGAGCGTATACATCAGCCTGAAAAGGAAGCAGGAACACCAAGATGGCTGAAGATAAATAAACTTGTTTCTAGTTCTGTTTGTGCTTAAGTGATATTTTCAGCTGTTAACTAGGTAACTCAATGTTGAATCTTAAAAACTCATAATGAGGACATATTGATGAGACATGTTTTGATCTTGCCATGTGATTTCACACCTCTCAAAATATGGTCTTGATGTAGTTCTTTTTGAAATTATTACAGACACAGTTTGTACTGGAGTATCCTTACTGAGAGCAAGTCACTAAATGAGTAAATTATTCTTTATGTGTGTGGATCATGAAATGTACTGAATGCATGACGTTTATTTGTAATTATTTGATGCAAATATAAGAGTGGGGGAAAAGTTTAACTAACCATTTTCTCTTAAATACATTAATTTCACCTTTAAGCACTAAAACTCCCGTTGTATTCCTATATATATGCAATCCTTTGTTGTACTCCGGGCTATGTATGTTGTAGTCATCATTCCTCAGTATCTGAGGAAGGACATGGGTGTGCATGGCTGTACTGTTAATACAGGTAACAGGCCATTCAAGAAATTCTGAACCTGTTTGGTTTTCTTGTAGTTCATGTCAACAGGCAATCAAAAGACAACAGCGCGACTGAAGCAGAGGCTGCGTTACTTGTGCTGCCTTGCTCAGTAGCTGCTGTGGATACTGTGGTTATGTAATTGGCATCAACTCCACTTTTAGCTGCTGTGGTTATGTTTAATGATGTTGCCTTCCTTGCTAGCTACTGGGCAGCTTTGTTGCCTTCTCGATTTACTACAAAGAGTTACTGCTTCTGCTACACTTCTTTGCTGAGCTACTGACAGGATCCTGCTGTTGTCCAAATCTTGGGATTTCTTCTCAGCCAGATGCTTGTTACTGCAGTTTTCCTCCATTTGGAGTTTCAGGATTCAACCTGACATCAGTGCACCAGCCCATTGTTGATGGATGCAACTGGTATACAAGTTTTATGTGGGACAGATGGTATTTAGGAGTTTCAAAGGTACATACAGGACTTAGTCAAGTTTGGTTTGTTTTTTTTTTCTGGTGTTCCCTCAGGGAATAAACACTCTATAATTCCTTTTGGCTTCTCTGAAGTCAATGGAGTTCTACTATAACTATTTCTGGTTACAGTAGAAACCAAGCTTTCCACTGTAACTTGTTTAGCACAAAACCGTCTGAGTATTCAGCTCTATAGACTGGAGCTTTCACACAGATTTAAGAAGCCGTTTCTTCTTTTTTGGTTGTTCTGCAGCAGTGCTGCCAAATAGTCAATGGCCACATGTGGGTGGAGAGGGTGATGCAACGAACCAAGACGTGGCTTGAGAAAGTCACCTTTCTAGGACCTGAGTTATGACAGGTTGTAATTCTCTAGTTACTAACTCAGAGTTAGACCGTTTTTCTTTTGTAGTTGCTGAGAGAAAAGAGAACAAGGATGGACAGATCGGAGGCAATCACACATTAATATTTTTCAAAAGCAGAACTTTCTGACAGAGTGATGGTCACACAATTACATAGTTTCCCCACTTAGTAAATAATTTCCCTATTTAGCCTTTCATTTCATGTTAGAAACTTATACCTCATAAAAGAGACTGCATCTGTGCTTCATTAAACTGTAAATTCAGGGGGAGGGGGAGGGAAAGAGAAAAAATCTGAAGTGTTTCTCCAAACTTCCCTGGATTCTTCCAGTGAGACTGGCAAATGCAGAAGGTGTAAAACAGAAATTAAAGGTTAACAAAGAATATATCAAAGAAGGAACAAATGAACACATGAAATATAAGATATATTATAAAACACTGCTACAGTCCAGCATTACTCCTAGATTTTTGCTTTAGAAAACATGTTTTTCATTTAAAAAAATAAAAACTGTTTTATTAAATGTATGAATCAGGTTTAAAACCACATAAAAATAACAAAGAAAAAAGATAAGGACTGTTAATTAATAATCTAATTGTTCCTATTACTCCAGGACCATACCGCACTCTAAGTATTCTCTTCTTCTTAGTTCAGTCCTTCGTCATGAGACTCTCTTTGAGAGACACACAGTTTACACCTTCGATTTCATTTATTATGTTCTGTTCTGTTCTGTCGCATAGTATACTACTCCTCTGACTTCAGATTCTGACAAATGCTTCGTGCCACATAACCTTGCATCTTCTCCACCAGTATTCATATTTGCCAAATGTCCTTTTTTCCCTCACAGTTAGTTCTTGGCCCACTTTTCTCAGCAGCTGCAGTGCCAGCTAGCACTGCTTCTGTGTCCGCTTGCTCATTATGCACTTACTTATTTCCATGTTCCCCTTGTGCTTCTCATTTTTTAAATTTAATGTGGGGTTTATGAAATCACTAACACCACAAGTCTTAGCACTTTCTTAATATTTTCTGCTGAGAACAAGAATTGTAGTTTGTTTTTACAAAATGTAACCATGATTAATATGTTTAAAATTGACCAGTTGCCTCCTTTTAATAATGTTTTCCAAATGCCCATGTCACTAACTGTCCAGTTCTACAATAAGAAACATAATGCTTAAAAAAAAAAAAAACCAAACCTGATGTCAGCTGTAGAATAACGAGTCCGTTTTCATTTACAATTTCAGAGAAAATCACAGGACAAGTACGTCTGAGACTTCTTCAAGCTATTTGAGAAATTGACCGTGATGAGCAAGTACTGTCTGTCGTCTGGATATATTAGCAGAAAAGCTTCTTATGAGGTTGTCCACTGCTGTGGAGCAACAGACAAAAAGCAGTACGTTTTGACTGTACTATTGGCAGTGTCTCTGCCTCGTACATACACTGCTAGTTCTTCTCCCACAGGAAGAACAGGGTGGGTTTTGTATATGGGAAATGGTAGGTGCCTGATATGTCCTGTTCAACATGCAGAAAGGCTGCCAGTGTACATAATCCAACACGTCACTGTTCGACAACCAACTTGAACACAACCTTATCTTGTGCGAATAAAATTAGACAAAAGTATTTACATAGAAGTCAGTTGGACTACAATGCACAAATAAAAATTAATCTGAACAGTAAACAGGAGTGAAAGATGCAGCCGGATTATAGGTATATTAATTTCATTCTCAAAAGCAAAATGTCATTTTGACTTCTCCAGTTCAGCCATGAAGCCCACCAGACATTATTTTTAATAAAGAGCCTTAGCTCTGCCCATGAATTAACAACCTTCTCTTGTCAGAGAGCATAACCCCATCAGACATCTATCATCCATCCGGGATACCTGCTCAACCAAGTGCAACACTCTGGGAATACTGGGCACAGAGAGCCTCATTTAAAAGGTACTCACCAGCTACAGTCTCTAAGATTGTTTGTGTTGCTCCCTGGAAATTCAGCTCTAGTAACCCAAATGTCTAAAGATGATTTCTCCTCTCCAACCCAAAGAAAAACGAAAAGAAGCAGAAGAAAGACAGATACAAACACCGAAAGTTAGAGTACTGTTAACTCACTATCAGACACTGGCCTGGGCATCTCTGATGTAGGAGTTTTCTAGATTATCACAAAAGCATGTGAAGACGTCAATGTCCAGGGACATAAGGAACGAAAAACGAGTAAGCAAGTACTCAAATATGAGGTTAGACGTGTGCCACTGTCTTTTTTAAAAAATACTCTTTTATCTCTTTAATCTCTTAACGTCAGTGCACCCATGTGCTCCTGCACACCAGTGACAGTGAAGGTCACACTGAGCTCCAGTCAGGGAACGAGCTGGTGAAAAGCTGGTTCAGCTATGCCAGCAGTAAACTGTTATCACTGTAGTTACGTACAGCCAAGGCATCCCTCCCCAGAAGCAGGAGTAAATCCAGCAAAAGCCACAGGGTTAATGAGATGCTAAAGGCAGCTTTGCAGGTGGCTCTTAAACTCTGCTGCCTGATGCATCCTTGACAAAGCCTAAACTTGGGCCCAAGCTTCAGCTAAGAGGAGTATAAAAATACCACACTGTTTCTTATGCTCTTTTTAAATATTAAGTACTAGTCACTATGAGGCTTTGCTAGTTTGATTTTTGCTCTGATCTGCTGCAACAGTTCTTATGTTATGAAGTGTAAGAAAGAAGAAAAATCTGGTCCAGCGAGCCCACAGCTTTTAGCCTTCTGACTTTAAACAGGAGTAGAGAGCAAAGTTATTGTTTTCATTAACTCCAGCAACAAGCTGGCCTTCTGGGTCCAATCTAAAGCTGCTATGAAAAGAATTAATTACTTTACCAAGCTCTCAGTTTTGAGGAATGAAGATTACATAATTCCAGCCTGGCCTCCTTAATTAATTTAATACAGGAATGTTACTTGCCCACAGTCTGTCTCCTATTGTCCAGTAATGTTACACAAACTAAAAAATAATCAGCAAAAATAAAAGCTTATGTTTATTATCTAATTACGAAGAAAAACTAGGTGGTGAAGTTTGGACTTTTCCCGTGCAAAGCTACATTGGCACCCAGAAGTTAATCTAGATATTTATTTAGGCCAGTGGGTTGCTCAGTACTTCCCTTCGCTGGCGCCGGGAGGCGGAGGACAGGAGGGCGCCGTGCCTCCCATCTGCAGGCCCTGCCAGCTGGAGGAGGCTCCTTCAGGCGGGTGAAAGGACTCCCAGAGAACTCCTGCTGGTGCTCTGGGAAAAACCTCCTGCGAGAGTGGTGCCAGGGCGCTGGTACGGCCTGGTCAGCAGTATGGCCACAGAGAGCTGCTCCAGCAGGCAGACGGATAAGTCTCCAGCGCGGTCCTGCCCAAACCACCAAGATGCTTAAACGCACACCGGCCTCTCCGCCTGCACTGTGGCATACAGATACTAATGCCTTCAGAGCCAGTGGATCCTTCCCACCCTCAGCAGGATTTAAATGAGGCCCTTTAGTGCAGTAGCAGCCCCTGAGACTCGAGCCGGCGCCTTTTGCTGTGGGGAGGAAGATTTAAACTCGGGCGTAAAGCTGAGCGCTGTGAACGGGGTCCCTTTCGGCACCTAGGAAGCACCTCTTGCCTGCTGCGTGGGCATTCACAAAGAGCTCTCAGCCACAGTCTGCTCCAGAGCTGCTCAGAGGGACAATCCCAGCACCGCTGACCCACCCACTGGGCAGAAACCACAGCACGACCCGAGCAAACATTCCTTCCCCCAAACAAGGTTATCGGGAAAACATGGACATTTCTGGGCAGTTTATTTTCTTGATTTGCAGATTGCTCAATAAGAAAACATTTCTGATCCTACACAACCAAGCGTTCCAACAAAACTGAGCAGGGAAAAGAAGTATGGAAATAATGGCATAAAAACTTTTATGCTACTAAGCCTCCAAAACAAATTCAAAACATATGTATTTTTTAAAGTAATTTTTTTCTACAAATTGGACCACATTCAATCACTGCTTAATTTTTGCCAAACCAGAAAATAATATGCCAAATACAGAGCTTTGATGAATGCGCAGGTGATGTCATTTCAAAAAGTCCGGGTACATTTAAGAGGGGAAAACAATTCATGATTTCACCTCTGAATGAGAACAGTCTGCTGTTTATTCAGACTTGATGCTTGAAAACAATACTAATCTGGCCTACAGAAAATGAGATAATTTTATTTATTTCAACAAAAGAGTTGTTTATACATAAACAAAGCTGTAACATTTTTTCCTTTCATACTGAACGTGAAATACGAAAATATCCTGGTAGTAACCCCCCAGAATTGTTTCTTGAGCCATTGCAACATTCTGCTCTTTGCTGGCTTTGTAGATTTATCTTCCGTACATGACCTCCGTATTTACGTTGAAGTTCCCATGTATAGAGCAGAATGTCAAAACGGAAATGAGATCAGCAGACCTTAGAGTAGCATTTTGTCCTAAGGAAAATGAAAAAGACGTGAACAAGGCAAGAAGCTGCCTGTCTTTCTCTTGCTTAGGTGATCATCAGTTCCAACTTTCTACCTTTTTGGTCAGCATATGGTGGAGCGTGTGAAAACTCTGTGTTCCTACATGGCTGTAACTTGTATGAACAGTAACCTGATGGACGTGGACTCCGCCACTGTTTTCTCTGCTGAGTAGGCAGAATATATTGTGGGTGTTAGGAAGGATCATCCAGCCGCACCGTGCCTAACCTCTAGGTATGCCACCATCCAAGCGAACAGGAGGAGTGTGGTTTGCTCTGCCATGTTTTTCTGAGGTGTTCTCTTCATCATCCACAATCTAGTTTTTCATTACTGAAAGGGAAATCTTAAAATATGAGGTAGGTGGTGTCATTTAATGAAAACAGCATAGCCAGGAATTAGCTCCCAATCGTTTTCTCAATCTTGAGCAGCGTCACCTGCCCACATATCCAAGCGCAACAGCCAGAGTCGTCTATACTTCCTTTCACTGAACTCATACGTATCTAGATTTAATGATGCCTATATTTTCATACTTAGTAAGTGAACAGGCTCCTCTGTTTCACCATGGGGTGTTGGACCTTGACCTTCTTCCACCATTCCTAGTGTGCCCCACAGCATCTCCACATTCGCAGACTATTTGCCAGATTTTCTCCCCACATGTTTTCAAGGCAACCCTAAACGTAGTCTGCTTACGGCTTCCAGGTCCCTTCTTGGGAGCACATGATATCTTGGAGAGCGTGCAATATTCTTTGTGCTTATTTTATCTTCTTAGCTACTTCTGTTTATACAAAATCAAGTTCAAGCGTATCCCCTGTGGGTTTCTCTGTACAAGGAATGCGTATGCTTACTTCTTTCTGCCCATATTGTCACATTCGGCTCTATGCCAGCTATCTGAGAACTGTAACACTAGGAAGATATCTCAGGTTAGCAAATCTCAGCATCTGAGACTACTGTCAACATATTTATCTTTATCTTCTTTAATGTGATTATGTAAGAAGACAAGGAAGAAAAACGTAAGAATGCCCATACTCCAGACTGAGCAGAGACGATATTGGTAATCTTGATGTGCTGGAATTTAACAGTTTTGCGTGGGCTCAAGAATATACCAGATACTTGAGAAAGCAGATACCGAGAGAGCACTTTAAGAATATCCTCCCACCAGCTTTTCTAGGATAATTTCTTTAAACAGTGAGAGGAATCCTAGATAACAGGACTGAAAGAGAGGTTATTTTGTCTATTGCTGTATGTATCAGCTATACATAAACTGTACTTAAACCAAGAAGGATGTGTACGATCCTGTAAGCTCATGGCAAACATTAAATCTGATAAATTTCTGTCTGAGGCTTTCACCCAAGGGCTCACCTGTTGATGGGCCCAAAGTATGTATATCTGAGTTTTAAGAGCCCAGAGCTTGTTTGGTCTAACACTGCTTGAACACAGTGATCTAGATCTGTCAGTTTACATAGCAGTTCACCCAGGCATTCCCTGATAAAAGGTCTAAAGACAGTTAATTTTTCTTCCTCATTTTGAGGGGAAGGAGGAGAATGAAGAGGTTTGTGATAGGGAGATGGAAAGAGATTTAATTTTGCACTACAAGGGAACTGATGACCAGCTGGATACCTCTGTGTTTGCAATTGTGCATCTAGCAATTTAGAATAAATTTAATTTTCATAGCACAGCACCACAGCAGCTGGGATCCTGTTTACAGAATTAACCACCCTAAAAGGTGACATCAGGCAGCTGTTTCTGCCTGAAGAAACACTTGCTACCATCTTGTCATTTTTGTCAGACAAAATGACTAAGTAAAACAAATCAAGAAAATAACCAGCCTTAAACTAAACAAACAGCCCAGCGCTGCACCCCAGACACTGCCTCCAGCAGACTGTCAAGAAGAAAAACATATACAACCAGAGCTACTTGGCTGAGAAAGTTGTGCTGCCAGGCTTGACGGCTCAGCCCTACAAAACCTGCTCTGCCTGCAGGGTGGGGTGGAGCAGCAGAGAGGGACCTTCAGAAAACCAGGTTGAAGAGACAAGGTAAGAGTGCAAAAATAGACCAAGTGCTGCTCTATGTTCTAGCTAAAATGTAAGATTAGTGTTACAGCAACTCAAATCACTTGTGAACAAGAAAGATTTTGCATCATATATACCTCCTCAGAGACAGGAGCTGCTCTCAGAACACAGCACAGTAGATAAAAGGCTGAGATGGCTGCTGTGAAGTCACCATTAAAAAGCCAGGAGGCACAGAAAATGAAAAACTGCAGTGCAGTCAAGGAGGAGTTGTTTCTCCTGTAGGACCAAAAAATCAATCAATCAATCAATAAACACCACTTTAGGTATGTTTCCGTTAATAATTACTGACAATAATTTGACTGTAAAAAATACGTGAATTGTTGATGGCACATATTTTGCTCATTAAGTAATGCCCATGCTCACAGTCCTAAAGTTACGCTGTGCAGAACTCAGTGGGTTAGGTTGTGTGATTTACATAATTTTACCACCATCATTCTTTTGATTGCACAATCCTCAAACAAATGAAGATTTTTTCATAATGGATTTGATGTACTTCCTATATGATTGCATGGGTAAATCCACCTCACAGTGATGAACTTCTCCAAGGATAGCTATCCAAATAAAGTTTACTCATAAAATGCTTGCAATATATAGAGAAAAGAGAATAAGACAGAATGAAATTTGCACCTTTGAGTCAAATAAATATTTATAAGCAACATTCACCCAGCCACATCTCCGTTTCAGCTAAAGGCTTCCATGCTCTCTTAGTGCCAACAAGTCCTTTCTGCAGTTCTCCAAGTGCTTCTCCTGTTTATTTTGCATACGGTTTCTGTCTCTTTCAGAACGAATAAAGCCTGCTCAGTTTTATCTTCTTGGCCAGTCCCACTCTCTAGAGCTTGTTTATATCCTAAATGGTGTGTTATTGTGATGGAAGCTTCTCCTGTTCTCCTTCAGGAGAATCTCTGTAGACATTTCTGGATAGATTTTCAACATAATAAGTAACTTCTGCATGAAAACCAGTCTTGTTAAAACTGTCACAAAGGAACTTTAATGAAAACTGATATAAATCAAATGTAAACAGGAATAAAACTCCTTTCTAGACAACTTGATTCAAAAATCACTAGATAAGGTTTCTCTCAAAACTGGAGGACAAATTGTCCTTTAAAATGTCAGTGTACTTAAATTTAAATGATGGAGAAGTTTGGGGTAACATCTGAGCTCTGCTGTCCTAGTGTAGCTACTCAGAGCTTCTGTAGGTTGTGGTTAAATGTAAAGACAAGTTGACAAAGGCACAAGAGTCTGGTACGTACAGTGGCAGCTGTTGTGGAGAAAAGATAAAGGGAAATCCTACCTCTGTGCAACTGCTGTGTTGCAACACTCATCAGCCTCTGAAGCCAATCAGTCTGTAGCCAAGAAAAAATATTTTCCTGATTTGTTACTTTTGTTGTGTTTGTCTTTCCTACCTCATTTAAAATTTTTGCTTTTAAAAACAAACTTGTAAATATTTATGAAACAAATCATACTAAACAGCAGAGGAGATTAGAGAAATGCTTCAGTACTAAAACAATGTGCTTCACATAGCCTGATTGTATAACGGAATTTTGTATTAGAAGGGAGATATGTAAATACCAAAGGTGAAATGTGACCCAGTTTTATAAGGTCATATCTCAAACAATACAGATGAAATCCAAATGAAGTTCTAGTTGCTATGTTTACTGTAGTGAAACTAAATTTCACAAATATATTAGCACCTGGAGATATTGGGTGATTTCTGAGTAACAATGTTAAAAAATTCATAAATAAAAATGTTTGAGTGTGGACAAAAAGTATACATTTGGCTTTCGGGGACTTTCGCTACTGAGATTTATTTTGTTTGATCATTCATAACACCTACTTCTTTTCACATAAACACATGTAAAACTTGTGTTAACTATTAAGAAAAAACAGTGCTCTTTTTTGTTTCTTAATGGTTTATCAATATTAAAGTAATTACAAAAACCATAAGAAACAAAGCGCACCACATTTGTAGGTAATTAAGCCGTGGTTTATTTCTGTATAAACCACATTTGCAATTTATCGAAAAGCAATGTGGTTTATAAACAAAAATTACTTACATCGTATTCCATCATAAAAAGACTATCTATCATAATACCAGAACAAAGGCATGGAGACCACTTTGCTCATTGAAAATGCATTAACATTAGAAGTATATCATTTCTAGAGAGCTGTAAGATAAATAGAAAACAGGAAGAGATTCTCCTGTGCAAAGCACTTAGTACAGCTAAAGAGATTAAATATTTTACATGAAAAAGATGCAGTGTTCCTTGCGATAAATCACATCAGATGTTATCACAGATAAATCATCTTCAGGAGGACAATAAAAGGATAGAGGAGGCTAATGAAATAGTAATTTGTAGAACATCCAGCTTAGTGTATCAGGAAGTCTAAATGGTTCCCTGCTTGTGGAAACAGCAAAAAAAGAGGGATGGGCACAGGTCACCTGCCTGTGCAGAGGATGTCCAGCAGCCACCCAACAAAGACAAGTTGGACAGGAAACTAGAGACAAAAACCTCTCAAGTCTAGTGCAACAACCGCTCCAGACTGCAGATCCTAACCCCTCCCAGAAATTCAGTCTAATTACTTCTTTGTTGGTACTTCTCAGAGAAAAATGATCCCTGTCTCACCTTGTTCATCCTAAAAATGATCCGTTTCCTAGACCTACACAGCTATTAGTTGAGGTATCTCAAATCCAATAAAATCATGAAGATCAATAGAATAGATTCAGATTGACTTGAAAGACTGCAAATCTGTGATACCACCAGAGGTACAATACCATCCTGACACTGTCATTGTTGCTGCTGTTGTTGCTGTTGTTATTGTTATAGACCCAGATTAAATGATACTTCATCACCATTTGCAAGGCCATCCTCTGATTCGATCCCATTTGCAGCTGGCTAACAAGGCTGTTGTGATCATGCAAGCAAAACTTAAAATGAAATTAAAATGAAATTGCAATGAAATGCTAATGCCAAGGAAGGCAGTCCCAAAAGAAAGTGTGAATGAACTGGACATGGGAGAAGTAAGGACAACTCAAGAACAAACTCAAACATTCTCTCCTGCCCTGAGGCTTTCTTGTCTGAATGGGAGCATTACATTTGGGTCCTTCTGACAGTCTTTTACTAAAATTTGCTTGCTTGTCTGATGCCAACTTTTAAGCAGAAGTCTATGCACCTAAACAAGTGCTAAAATCCCACCTCTCAGGTGGGATTAGCACAGATGCAAGATAGTTGGTTCAGAACGCAGTTTTCTCAGGAGTCGATGGGGTTGAAGGGTATGGAGAAAACTGTGGTTCAGCCCCTAAAGAAGTGGCAAAATTTCTGGAAGGATCTAGCTGTCCCTGCAGACTGAGAGGAAATTGTTGTAATGAGGCTTCAGGCTTACTCATGTCCTCATGATATGAAAGTCTACATCTTTTTCCTCAGCTGCAACATGGGAGTAGCCACATATTTATTGTATTTCATCGGGCCCTTGTGAGGGAATTAGTTTAGGTCACTGTTCAGAACACTCAGTATCTATTAAGTCTGCTCCCACCAGCAGGTATTAATTACTTTTTTATTTTGTAAATAATTTGTAGAGTTCTCCTTCAGCTGCACTTAAGGTTTTCCAAGGAAAGGAGCCTGTTAGTAGCTTCAGAAATGTCTCACTAAGCCTCCAGTTATTTGTGTCTGTCGACTTCTCCAAGTTGGAAATGGAAGAGTTGCGTTAAACGTCCCTAGTAACTTTCCAACATGTGACTCAAAGCAATTCCTCTGTCTTTGATTAGTTAGAAGTACATCTGCGAAGTTGAGTTTACAATACACCACATAATCTCAAATGCAGATCTTACTCTGTCATCTGGACCATACGTGTTAGTGTCAACAACAGCAATAAACAATACAAGACACAGCTCACATAAACATTTCAGAAATCATAAGCTTAATCATTGTTCAGAAGTTGGACCAAGCTATGACTAACCTCTTCAGCACTATAAGTCCTCGGCTTACTGGCTTTGAAATATATCCAGAAGAAAGTGTATCCAAAACCTGAACCCAGAGATGAAAGGGAATTCATGTGGCATAACAATGATGTGAACAGCAATGAACAGCTTTAAATGTTGGTTAACTATGAAACTGAAGTTGTGCTGAACTGCAGGCCTTGCTGAATGGCAATATCCACTAGCACTGAGAACACTATTGGTCTTATAGGATAAGATGACTTCTTAATTTGTTTTTTTAGATACTTCTTTTCCAATTCGTTGAAGCCTACTGGAATGTCTGTGCTGCTGTCCATCTAATCTTTGGCTTTCCAAAAGGATTCTGGCAACAGCATTGGTGGGTAAAATTGATTAAGAGTTGAACTTGGGGAAAAAATGGAAAAAAAAAAAAAAAAAAGCCTGAAGAAATGATCAGTGGAAAACATTTACGGAAAGCAGAGCCTAGAAAATGCCTGTAAATCTGTTCTATACACACAGATGTGAGATTTTCATGCAGAAGTGCCATCGTGACTCGGGACAGCATGAGTCAGAACCAGAGCACTTCCAAGGCCAGGTGGATTCTCAACGTGTTCCTACTTGTGCCACCTCTGCCCATTCTAGGATTTCCAAGCATGAAAACCTGGATACATTGAAAAGGGAAAAACCCTGGCATGTTCTCTGGTCTGACAGCAGTCTAGACATGTACTTTGATTATTCTTAGGTTTTTGGTAAAAGACAGGAAGTAAGAAGATGTTTCAGCGGTTTAGATGATAAAGTGAACTAGTGCAAATTCTTTTCTCCTTATTTCCATACAGACATTAGATCAGAGGTGAGTAAACTCTGATATTTCAGGTCAAGCCTGTACGAGACTGAAAAGGTTCTCACATGGTATTTTAGACAAAGCTCCATGCCAAGCAGGTATTTCTGCAGCCTCATTCCTCAGTCAGAAGTGTGACGGCCAGCAAAGATCTATACCCTGTTAGTACCATGTATAACACTGCATGTGCTTGAAACAATCACCTACCAGAAATAGCTGTCAGTATTTGGAAAGGAAGGGAGGAAACAACTCTTATGAAAGAGAGAAAGTGAAGAAACCTTTTTTCAGACACTGGATGTTAGTAATCATCCCCATTTTTTCCTTTTGGAGTGAAATAAAGGTCATTGATTCAGGGAAGCTAGGAGTTATTGATGGTAGAGAAAATTCTGCCTGGTTTTCCTTTAGAAAGTAGCAAGTATGAATTATCTAAAATCACTCTCATAAGAAGGCCTGTTTGTAATCTATGGTCTGAGTCCTAAAATTCAGTCCTAGAAGACCTTGTTAGTGTAAGAAGGGAAACATAGCCCTCAATTATTTTGTTATCCAATCCCTGAACCAGTGAGGGTCAAAATGCCCTCCAAAATCCCTTAGATAGGCTGACATTTTGCACCAGTATCCAGACACTGGTAGATGAGCACATTTTCTCCACGTAAGTTCTTAACACAGGTTTCTCACTACCTTGAGAGCCGCTAAACAGAAAAAGCAAAAAAAAAAAAAAACCAAAAAACGAAGAGATATGTTGACTTAGATTTCAGTAACCATGGTTTGATAGCCTAACATAAGGTCGTTGTGCACGAGTGCCATATTTAAGACATTCCTTCCACAGTCTGTTCTGCCCAATAATCTTGTTATGCACCTATCTAAACCTTCAGTTAGACTCAGACTCATCAAAGATTTGTTATTTTAAGGAGCTAAGTAGTAATCTATGTAAATCGACAGAATCTACAAAGTGCTTTTAGTAGCTGGAGTCAGAAAAGAACGTTGCAGGGCCTTGTTCGGCCCAACATAATGGCACACCATAACGGAAGCTGAACTCCTAGGTTCTTCTAGTTGTAAAGCTACTGCTTAAAACACGAAAGACACTGAGAATACTGGGTTTCTTAGTTTCTTAAAATAATTGATACTGCATGGCCACTCATGATTGTGTGTGTTTGCTGCAAATGGAAAAAAAGTGACTCCTCTGTTCTGCCACCTTCTCATGCAGAGTCCGGAGCAACTCCCGCTTCGTGGATTTCTGAAACATCTTTTACCTAACATTGTTAGTACAGAAGTCTCCAAGAGCAAAAGAGTTACTGAGACATTTTAATACCTGCGCAGACAAGAAGCCCAAGGAAGCTGGTAGGCTGAAATGCAGTAGAATGCCTTGACCGCATCTGCAGCAAAGCATAGCCATGACAGTGGAAGGTAAAAGCAAGAAAAAAAACCCAACCATTGCATTTGACTTTGATGACTCCTTTTCCTGTAAGATGTGAGAGAGAGTACTTAAAAACACAGATATAACTTTTTGTCCCCGACTTAAAAAACTGAGATTTCAAATGATCTTGAAACAGTCGCATCAAGTTAATTCAACTAAGACATTCTCTTGGGTATGTACATCCAGGATTCAGTGTCCATTTCACTCTTCAACAAAAATCGCATGCCTCCAGAATTTGGAGGACTGGCAGCATCAGATGGTTGTAATAAAGGTAAGAAACTAAATTTCTCCAGAATTGCTGTCTATTTTGAGATTAAAGCCAAAAGCCACCAACCTGTGAAGTCAACTGTAAAAAGCAATCATCACTAATCAACACAAAATTATTGTCCACATGTTTTCTGAAGCAAGATGGCTCATCACAACTATTTTATCATGAGATTGTAATAAAAAATGATAGCTGGCATGTTTCTGTGACAGACAACGGAGATTACAGAGACTGATTGCTCTAAACAATACATGTTAGTGGAGCAGTTTGCTAATTCTTCCAAGGTAGGCTGATTTATGAGCTTTTGATCCAATTTAAAATTCGGGTTGTTTTTTTTTTTCTGGCCTTCTTTATGGAAAAGATGTGGTAGAATATGCTCAGTATTAGCTGTACACCAAAGAAGGAGTATGTAAATAAAATGTTTCATACTGGTGTAACTTCACGGATTTGAATTACTCTTTATGTATACAGTAGACTTCAGTGGAATTACTATTTATTTTTATGTACCGCTTGTTTGGAACAAAGACACAAACTTCTGCATGTGATCCAAATATAGTTGTCTCAAAAACACCACACAGTTTCTTTGATTACAAACATCTATTTTAATTTCTATCACCATAATACTTAGGAGCTCCAGCCACGGACTAAAGCCCCATTTTGCTTGGAGCTGTATGGTCCTTTAACAAGAAAGCAATCCCTGTCCCTACAGTGTGAGGCAAGACGAGGAAAGGAAAGAAGGAATTTAAAGACATACAAATAGCAAAATGCACGATAGTCTCAGTATATCAGCAGCCTACCCATCAAGAGGGTTATGTTCCACCTCTTGTTTGGCTCTTTTGCCTTTTCTTGGTATCATAACAAAGCAGAACTTTAAGGTATACTTTAAGGTATATATGTACACAAACTAGAGGAAAGATGTAAGTTAGGGCAACAGTTAGCTGGCATTACTGATGGCATGGTTTAACCCAAACGCAGTATAACCATGACAGCTGCTTGCTCACTCACCCAGTTTCCCACTCTTGAATAGGGGAGAGAATCAAAAGGGAACGGAGAAACTTATGGATTGAGATAAACACAGTTTAACAAAACAACAAAATAACAGTAATATACTAATGCTACTACTAACAATGTATATAAAATGGAAATAGAACATAAAATAAAAGGCACTCAATGCAATTCCTCATGAACTCCATCCACACCCAGCAGGCAGTCCCAAACATTTGATCCCAGAGAGAGAAGAAAGAAAAGGGAAGAAAGGCCCAGAGGCCTCTGCAAATGTCAGGATGGCAAAAGGCCAAACCAAGGAAAGTCCCAAACAGAACTCCCCCAAACAGGTTTCCATTCCAGCTCTAAAAAAAAACCTAGCTGGAAGAGCCTGACTCTCCTTAAATATGACGCATGACACTAATGGAATGAAATATTCTTACTGATCAATCTGGATGTCAGTCAAGCTCTGCCCCATTCATGCCCCACTTCCTTGATGCCTCACACCTGTGGGCAGAGCTCTCAGAATATCTTTGGCTCTCAGACCAGACCAATTAAAAACATCAACTCTGTCCCAGGATGATATCTTCTTATTCTCAAACTAAATCCAAACTATGACTGTGCTAGCTATGAAAAAGAGAGGTTTCTAACTCCATGAAGGAAAATGAACCAGTTTCAGTCAAACCACCACAACAGATTTATCCAGATTTGTATAGTATCACTTCCAAAATGTAACGTCAAAAAATACTAATGATAAATAATACCATTTCCAGGAAAGCAACATGTATGATTGCTGACGGAGTGTAGTTTGAACACAGTGATTCAGGATCATGAACAAAGAAAGACTCAACTAAATTTCCATACCATTAGCACATGAAGATTTAAATAAGCAGCAGGTTGTGATTTTATGGAATACACCTGAAATTGTAAGACTAGAACGAGAAAATTAAAAGATCATATAGAAATAAAAGTCTCCAAATTTTAAGGAAAATTTCAGAAAAGCTTGTGACCTTAAAGTATCTAGAAATAAATTTTTAATTTAAAATAATTTGTTTGATTTGCATAAGGTACGAAGTATTTTAGTTTTCCTAGGAAAACTATGAGTTCTATGTGTATTATGTGACTTATGCTGACAGCACAGAATGTTTTAGTATTAATTTCAGTGTGCCTTATTTTCTAATCACCAGGGTTCAGCACTGAACAGAATCAAAACTGCAATTTAGAGTTAGTGATTCATTGACCTATTTAAATCTAATTTCTGATGTCTCCACATCTGATTACAGACTTGCCTTAATAATCTGTTCTCACAACTACCCATCACCATATTGTCTATGTGCTGCAGGCTTTATGTAACTTCGGCCAAATATTTTCTTGAAGAAAGTTTACAATTTTGACAAGCCCTTGAAAATATTTATGCATGAAAGCTACTGCTCATTTTCCTGAAATCATTCATTATTGTCATTGTCAGGTCCCCAAATAAATAATTGTATCCTTATTAAACTTCAGAGGCA
>VWYH01002108.1:0-12547 GCA_013399365.1 Pampusana beccarii
ACATCCAAATAAAAATCAGGCTTAATTCTGTTAATATATGTTAATTTGTATTCTCCCATTTTATTCCATTTTCTCATTTGGCTTTATGAAAATGTGCAAATGTGTATATATATTCCTAGTACTGAGAAAATTTATAGTTATTGGTTCTGATATTTTAGAGTTTGCATTTTAAGAAATGCTGCCCTAATAATATGTGGCAAGTATAAAGTTCCTAATAGGGTAAAGTTCAATGTTTTTCATGGATATCTGATTGGCAGTTATTGCTGAGGATTTTTATCCTGCACAGTGCACACTTTCCCACTTAATGTAGCCTTAGCATAACATATCTACATTAGCAAGGATTCTCATTAAGGGTCATCCTCTTTAATACGTATGTTTTCTTAAACTATTTTGCAAAGCCAGGGCCATTAATATTTATTCTGAAGCCAGTGATTAATTTATTGCAGGATAGTTTAAAGCCTATCAGCTTTTAGAGGCTCAGCCTTGCTTAAATATTTTCACATATATTCTACATCAATCCTACTTCATGTTGACATCCTAAATCCAAAGAAACATAGAACGGTATCAAGAAACCTCTGTATTTTTGAAGTTTCTTATATTTAAAAAATGTAAGATGAAATAGCTGACCAAGAGAAAATAAATCACACTTTCTACAGTAAAAGGTTACTTAATCATTAAAAGGGAAACAAAAAGCCTCTTGTTTCTACATGAGAATCACAAACCTTGCTCTTTATGTAAGCTTTTTTCTTTCCTTTTCTGCATGCTGCATCATGTTTGTATTAATTGTATGCATATGATTATGAAGAGTTCTGTTCAGAATATGTAAGACACCCTTATCACAGGCTTGACTGCTGACATACATTTAGATTTGTCGTTAATTTGCTGGTTATACAAGTTAATGTTTTGTTTTCTTATTAAGACAGTAAGCTGAACCATATTGCTAACAACGCAAGTAAGAACAATATGGGAGAGAAGAAGGTGCCTGAATACAGAGGTTTACTGCCATTTTTAAATGCTGCCCTCCCCCCCCAAAAAAAAAAAAGAGTGACAGGTTTCTCAGAGGCCTAGGCCCATATCTGCCAGACCCTTTGTAATAGGTTTGCATGCAAGGTTTTAGTAGCAAGGGAGCTACAGGGGTGGCTTCTGTGAGAAGATGCCAGAAGCTTCCCTTGTGTCTGACAGAGCCAATGCCAGCTGGCTCCACGACAGACCTACCACTAGCCAAGGCCGAGACAATCAGTGACAGTGGTAGTGCCTCTGTGATGACATATTTAAGAAGAGGAAAAAACTGTTGTGCAACAGCTGATGGGGAAGAGAGAAGTGAGAATATGTGAAACAACTCTGCAGACACCAAGGTCAGTGAAGGAGGGGAGGGAGGTGCTCTGAGTGCTGGAGCAGAGATTCCCCTTCAGCCTGTGGTGAAGACCATGGGTGAAGCAGGCTGTCCCCCTGCAGCCCATGGAGGATGCCAGGCTGGAGCAGGTGGATGTGCCCAAAGGAGACTGTGACCACATGGGAAGCCTGCACTGGAACAGGCTCCTGGCAGAACCTGTGGCGCTATGGAGAGAGGAGCCTCTGCTGGAGCAGGTTCACTGGCAGGACTACAAACGCAAAGCACAGCACTATGAGGGCTGCCAGGGGGAAAATTAACTCCAATCCACATTATTATTCCAATCTACAGAAAGGGCATGAGGGAAGACCCAGGGAACTACACACCTATTAGTCTAACCTCAGTTCCTGGAAAAATTATGGAGAAGATCATACTGGGTATTACTGACAGGCATTTAAAGAATTATGCAATCATCAGGCACAGTCAGCACGGGCTCACAAAAGGAAAGTCCTATTTAACTAATTTGATATCCTTCTACAATAAGATCGCCTGCCTAGTGGGTGAAGGGAAAGCAGTGAATGTAGTTTTTCTGGATTTTAGTAAGGCTTTTGATACTGTCCCTCACAGCAACCTTCTGGACAAGGTGTCCAACTGTGGGATGAGTGGGTTCACGGTGCGCTGGGTGAAGAACTGGCTGAAGGGCAGGGCTGAAAGGGTTGTAGTGAATGGGGCTACATCTGGCTGGCAACCAGTCACCAGTGGGGTTCCTCAGGGCTCAGTTCTGGGGCCAGTCCTATTAAATATATTTATCAACGATCTGGATGCAAGAGTTGAATGCACCATTATCAAGTTTTCTGATGATACCAAACTGGGAGGTGCTGTTGACTCTCTTGAGGCCTTGAGGGATCTAGATAGATTGGAGCATTGGTCTATGATTAATGGGATGAAATTTAACAAGAACAAATGCCGGATCCTGCACCTGGGACAGAGTAATGCTGGGCACAAGTATAAATTGGGAGAGGAGTGGCTGGAGAGCAGCCCTGCAGAAAGGGACCTGGGGGTGCTGGTCAACAGTAGGCTCAATATGAGTCAGCTGTGTGCCATGGCAGCCAAGAGGGTAAACTGCATCATGGGGTGCATCAAACACAGCATAACCAGCCGGTCAAAAGAGGTGATTATCCTGCTGTATTCAGCATTGGTGCAGCCTCACCTTGAGNTGCATCAGGGGAGGTTTAGACTGGACATTGAGAGGGTGGTCAAACACTGGAACAGGCTTCCTAGAGAGGTGGTTGATGCCCCAAGCCTGTCAGTGTTTCAGAGGCATTTGGACAATGCCCTTAATAACATGCTTTAACTTGGTCAGCCCTGAATTGGTCAGGCAGCTGGACTAGATGATTGTTGGAGGTCCCTGCCATCTGAAATATCCTAGTTTATTCTATTCTAACTCCATCCCAGTCAGACCAAATACACCTTTATGGATACCTCAGTATGCCTTAGGACATCTAAAATGGCATTGTTTAGGTAACTACCACGTATTTACATGTGTGAGAGAAAAGTGAGGGTATTTTTAACTTTTAAGAATTGCAGCCAGTGTGGTCCAGAGTATTGCCAATATAATCATGTGAAACTACAGCTACAGGAAGGTGGGATAGTCATGAAGGAATCATTGTGGTGTCAACAAAGGAGTGTGCTTGTCACAGTAGGAGAAGCTCAGTGCCTATGGTAATTAAATGTCATCCCAATTTCTCCCAGTAACTTCAATAATTTTTTAGTGTCTGTTTTGTGATTTGCACCTGTCCAAGGTTTTGAGAATAAGAAATAGGAGGAATTTGCTTAATGTCTTTCTCTTCCAAACACTTTTAGTAACTTTTGTTTTTTTTTTTGAAACAAATGGCTGCCTTGGTCAAATTATGTCCTTACTGCTGAAATGGTATAAGAAATCTGCTCAGCCAGCACATGAGGACTAATTATTTCTAATCATTTATAAAACATGTTTATCACTGCTCTAAATATTTAACCCATTAAAATGTGTACATGAGTTTCCATTTATTTCTCATATGGAGTAACAAGCTTTTTGTGGCCATATGTGTCAAGAACAACACATTTTAATTCCCAAATGTATTGCTTCTGATAATGTATCCTGTTTGAAGTTATAAGTTATAATTTTGGTGCTCTTTTGCAGAACCAAGGGCACACACATTTTAGCAGAAAAACATCTATTCTACTCGGCCTTTTTTCCTCCAATGGTCAATCACCTCAATAGCTGCATTTTTCCAGTGGAAAAAAAAAAAGTAGTCTTTGAGTGAATTATAACTTTAAGGGGGGGGGTGAACCTAAGAAAAATTGTATCAGCAAGAAGAATATAACTGATTAAATGGGTCAAAATGAAGCAATAAAATGAGGAAGGCTCTTTCTTAGAGAACTACAAAGCAAAGCTAAATTAAAAACGGAAGAAAAGTTATGTCAATTAGTAAAACAGTCGACTACAAATTACAAAAATAAATAGCGTCAGGAAAATAAAGAGTAAGGGTCTATTTCATGCAGAAAGAAGACCTGGTACAGTATGTGATTTGCCACACATGCAGCAACTGCAGTGTTCCACAAAAATATGGAAGGAAAAAGAAGTGCCAGATGATTTAGGAGGCTGAGACTGAAATGGTTTAGGCCAGCAGACCTGTGGTGCTAATAAATGTTACATGAAATGTCACTGCAAATGGGCTGGGAGGAAAGGTGAAGGGAAAGATGAAGAGAAGGGACTGACCTTTAATGCATCTATCCTACTTAACAGACAAAACTGTATATCTAGTGTTCATGCCTTGCTCCGTTACATTTGAATGAAGAGGAAAATGTTAGAGAGTCTGTGAGCACACATTTCCAAGCACTTGGAAATCAAAAAGCTGCACAGCCAAAAAAATAAAAGGTGCAGTTTTATGTAGCAAATCAACAGGCTCAGCTGGGCTAGTATTTGAAACTGATCTGTCTGCTTACAACAGCAGAGAGCACTGTGTCATTAGCAGCAGCTTCTATTTGGAAGGCAGAGTTAATTTTCACATTGCCGTTACAAGCATGAAGTGAAAATGGTGATGTTTCAGCCATCAGCTACTCCAGCGTTCCTCTCTGTTGTCAAAGAATGCACTTAAAAAACCCAAAACCAAAAGAACTACAACAAAAAAAAGTGCCCCGATGCAGTAAAGTTGCCATGGCAGCAAAATCCAATATGAAATCTCTGCTACTGCATAAGAAGAGAGCAGTGGTTAGAAACACAATTAGTATTATTTCATGAATAAATTAGAAGTAAATATTTTTTGAGGTAAAGAAATGAAACATTTCAGAGAGTAAGCATAGGAGAAGGGAGAAGAGAGATTCATTTTGTCCAGAGTCACTGGGGGACTGCAAAGAAGAAATGAGCTATAGAAGTTCTCCCAAGTAACGATTCCTGCTGAGGAAGGCAACCTGAGAAAGAGGTTATAAAGGAAGACTTGAGAAAACGTGTCAGAAGAGTATATCTGGCAAATCATTTGGAACAAGGAGAAGAAAGATATTTCAGATATAATTCTTGTGTGAGGAGATAGTGTGCATTTTGCTTTCTTGCATCCATTTCTTACAAAATTTCTTGCAGCTGTGTTGTCTGCCTTTCCTGCTGCCAGGGATGATTTCAGGGCAATAGATTCAGGATAAGCATTGCTCATATGGCAGTGGTAAATCATAAACCAGGATTCTAGATACTTTAACTAATGTCCCCAGCATGTTCTCCAGCATATTCAAAGGCATAACATGTACTAATTTACAAGCCGTGTGACCAATTCAGAGCTTGTACTACAGGAGAAGCCAAGGCTGAAGTGTTTCCCAAGGAGTAATGAAGCAGAGTGAGAGAAAACAGACCTGAAAGCCAAGGGCTTGGAACAAAGTCCACACAAGAAACTTCCACCAACCCTCTACTGTTTTATCTATTCTCCCTGTGGAACAGTCCCTCTACAAATGTCGCCCACACATCAGACAAGAACAGAAGATTTAAAATAATTTATTTCCCTAGAAAAAAGTTCTGGAGTTCTGGAAGTGCAGGTGGGTTCTGGAGTCCCCAAGACAAATGTTTCCAAAAACCCATCTGACATTCAGGTGTGCCAAACTCCCATGCAGGCATCAGCATGAACATGTTTTAATTCTATAAAGTTTGGATAAGAAACTTTCCAAAGACCCGGAGCCAAAAACCACAACAATTCTGGAGAAAAATATTCTAGCAAATCAGAGACAGTTGCTAATGGGGAAGAATACATGGTTTTATAAGATTTCTTTTACAAGAATTGCTGCTTCTAGATAGTTCGCTGCTTCAAAGATTTGTTTGTCTTAGCCAAATAAAGGTTTATCTTGCTTAGATAAAGGTCTTATTGGAGTCAGAGACAAAAATGGGAAGCTAGAGCCAGCCTCTAGACTCACATTTGTGTTTTACTATTAGTTTCGACTAAAGAGCNATATGAAATCTCTGCTACTGCATAAGAAGAGAGCAGTGGTTAGAAACACAATTAGTATTATTTCATGAATAAATTAGAAGTAAATATTTTTTGAGGTAAAGAAATGAAACATTTCAGAGAGTAAGCATAGGAGAAGGGAGAAGAGAGATTCATTTTGTCCAGAGTCACTGGGGGACTGCAAAGAAGAAATGAGCTATAGAAGTTCTCCCAAGTAACGATTCCTGCTGAGGAAGGCAACCTGAGAAAGAGGTTATAAAGGAAGACTTGAGAAAACGTGTCAGAAGAGTATATCTGGCAAATCATTTGGAACAAGGAGAAGAAAGATATTTCAGATATAATTCTTGTGTGAGGAGATAGTGTGCATTTTGCTTTCTTGCATCCATTTCTTACAAAATTTCTTGCAGCTGTGTTGTCTGCCTTTCCTGCTGCCAGGGATGATTTCAGGGCAATAGATTCAGGATAAGCATTGCTCATATGGCAGTGGTAAATCATAAACCAGGATTCTAGATACTTTAACTAATGTCCCCAGCATGTTCTCCAGCATATTCAAAGGCATAACATGTACTAATTTACAAGCCGTGTGACCAATTCAGAGCTTGTACTACAGGAGAAGCCAAGGCTGAAGTGTTTCCCAAGGAGTAATGAAGCAGAGTGAGAGAAAACAGACCTGAAAGCCAAGGGCTTGGAACAAAGTCCACACAAGAAACTTCCACCAACCCTCTACTGTTTTATCTATTCTCCCTGTGGAACAGTCCCTCTACAAATGTCGCCCACACATCAGACAAGAACAGAAGATTTAAAATAATTTATTTCCCTAGAAAAAAGTTCTGGAGTTCTGGAAGTGCAGGTGGGTTCTGGAGTCCCCAAGACAAATGTTTCCAAAAACCCATCTGACATTCAGGTGTGCCAAACTCCCATGCAGGCATCAGCATGAACATGTTTTAATTCTATAAAGTTTGGATAAGAAACTTTCCAAAGACCCGGAGCCAAAAACCACAACAATTCTGGAGAAAAATATTCTAGCAAATCAGAGACAGTTGCTAATGGGGAAGAATACATGGTTTTATAAGATTTCTTTTACAAGAATTGCTGCTTCTAGATAGTTCGCTGCTTCAAAGATTTGTTTGTCTTAGCCAAATAAAGGTTTATCTTGCTTAGATAAAGGTCTTATTGGAGTCAGAGACAAAAATGGGAAGCTAGATCCAGCCTCTAGACTCACATTTGTGTTTTACTATTAGTTTCGACTAAAGAGCACATAGCTTTCCTTAATGGGTGGGTTTGTGCCTGTTTCTTAAATCTGGGCTGGAATTTTTTGTTACAGCAACTGTATGGGAACTGGGGATGACAGCATGAGCATTTAGCTGGATGGCTTCTGTCAATATCCAAGATACATGATTAGTGAGTCACACATGCATTTTTCATTAGAAAAGCCAAGAATATGTCAAGGGCCTGATAGGCAAAGTAAAATAAACACATTTTACTTCAGTTGTGCTAGATACAATTTTCACTGCTAAAGGAAGGAACAGAAGAGACAAAACATTGCTAGCAAAATCTTCAAGTCTATATTTACTTTACAAAGAGAAGAGGCTACTGTTTAGGCTTAATACCAAGTGTTTCTCCCTATGGATACACTGTAACCTGCCTGTCCTGTACCATGTGACTCAGATGCTGGATGGTTCTCACTGGCTTCTCTCCTCCCAGAGCGGGAGTCCTCATGGCCAGTAGGAAAAGTCCTAAGAGGAACAGCTATTTAGCTAGTCAGACTAGATTCCCAGCTGGTGATGGATAGCTGGAAATCTTCCCCATTGACTTTCCATCCACGTTATGTTTGGAGAAGTTACTTGGGCAGAAATAATAGGGGCTGCTCAGTAACTCCAGCAAGGACCCCTTGGCAGCATTTTCCACCATCCAGTTCAGGGACTGGCATCCAAATTGGGAGCTGAATGTTGCTCTTTTCTTTCCTGGGGGTCATTCCAAGACAGAGGAGTCAATTCAAGCTCTTTGATGTTGGGAGGACCATATATTCATTTATCTTTCTTGTTTTCTAAGAACTGATGATCGTTAGCACCTCACGTTGGACTGCAGGATAAGAACTGAGGGTGAGAGGCGAGCCCTGATTTAACTCTGCCTCACATCCAGATGTGGCATAGGCTTACTCCTGAAATGGATGGACTTCGGCTTACCCTTTGGGTAATGTTAAGAAGTCTCCAGCCTGAAGTAATTTGGATTCATAGCCTTCTGGAGAATAAAAGGAAGAGGTTCACCATACAACAAAGAAGTCTGTGTGTGCCAATGAACAAATAATTGTGTTTGCTTTCAAGAGGGCTAAAAAAAAAAGTGGGGAACTTCCCTAGCTCTTGTGTTTTTGTTTCTGATACTCATGCTTCCTTGGGTGACTAGAGTTATTAGTTACTTTCTCCTCTCCCACTTGTAGCTAAAAAAAGGAAGTGGTTTTGCTATTGAATGTGAGTTGCTCTGTTCCCTCAATTTTCACAGCTCTCATAGCAATACTTTGTTTTTCCATCAAGTTTAAAACATGGAATTTCCAGCTACATCTCTATGACTAAAGTAAATACTCTGGTTCAGGGTGTTAATGCCTCCATCCTACTCTTCATTATGTGCTTGTGAATTTAGTCTTGCACTCTTCTGCATTCATGTTTTGGCACTTTATGCCCCAAATGAACCTTCGTGGTGAGATAACCCTTCTCTAGAGCCTTTTAATATCTAAATCACTTGACCAAGACTTAAAATTTCAGTTTGTTCATTAGCTCTGGGAAGGCCCTTGTAAAACAAAAACAATCAGTAATTAGGGGATGGACACAAAATTGCAATGGTCTGTATTGCTACAGCTGAAGAAACCCCTGTTTGCTGAGTCATGATGACTGGCCACGTGGGACCTCCCCCCAGATGGTTTTACTTAAGAAGTAAAATGCATCTCTTCAACGACCTTCAGGGAGGAATTTGGCACACCCTATTCCAGGACTGAGTCACAGGATGGTGAAGGAGTCAAAGCAGGAAGTTTCAGCTGAGGAAAGCTGGTATAAAGCTGCTTTCCCTTTACTAGGGGAGATTCACACAACCCTCCCCAAAGACATTAGGTTATCACAACAATGAATAGAAAATTCTGGTTAAAAATAAAAACATACAACACAGTCAGTAGAGAAAACATTGCAACAAAGATTAAACACAAAGAATTCAAAGAGGACAGCATTATACAATCTCTGACCATATACTTAGTAAATGAAAATGAAAACAAATGGTTATATTCCAGAGCTCTAAAAGTTATCTTGGAGTTCACTATGAAGGTGCCAGACTATGAAGGATGAAGTCTGATCACAGAATAACAGAATTACGTCCTGTGTAACATCATCTAGGTGTTCCTGCTCCGGCGGGGGGATTGGACTAGATGATCTTTCAAGGTCCTTTCCAATCCCTAACATACTGTGATTCTGTGATGAGGTTACACAGGAATATGTCCAGGCAGGTTTTGAATGTCTCCAGAGAAGGAGGCTCCACAACCTCCCTGGGCAGCCTGTTCCAGTGTTTTGTCACCCTCACTGTGAAGAATTTTCTTCTCATATTTCAGTGGAACCTCCTATGTTCCAGTTTGCACTCATTGCCCCTTGTCCTATCATTGGTTGTCACTAAGAAGAGCCTGGCTCCATCCTCGTGACAGTCACCTTTTACATATTTATAAACATTAATGAGGTCACCCCTCAGTCTCCTCTTCTCCAAGCTAAAGAGACCCAGCTCCCTCAGCCTTTCCTCATAAGGGAGATGCTCCACTCCCTTCATCATCTTCGTTGCCCTGCACTGGACTCTCTCAAGCAGTTCCCTGTCCTTCTTGAACTGAGGGGNTGGAACCTGGGGTTGTTCTTTCCCAGATGCAAGACTCTACGCTTGCCCTTGTTATATTTCATTAAATTTTTCCCCATCCAACTCTCCAGCCTGTCCAGGTCTCGCTGGATGGCAGCACAGCCTTCTGGTGTGTCAGCCACTCTTTCCAGTTTTGTGTCATCAGCAAACTTACTGACAGTGTACTCTGTTCCCTCATCCAAGTCGTTGATGAATATATTGTATAGTACTGGTCCCAGTACTGACCCTTGAGGCACTGCACTAGATACAGGCCTCCAACTAGACTCTGCCCCATTGACCACAACTCTCTGGCTTTTTTCCTTCAGCCAGTTCACAGTCCACCTCACTACCTGATCGTCCAAACCACACTTCCTCGGTTTAGCAGCAAGGATGCTGATCCAAGTTTGGAAACTAACTCCCAAAGGACAACTGAAAATACCTGGAGATAAAAATGTCAATGAGAATCCAGTACTAAAAGCATCATCTTGGAGTAAAGCCCTTCTTTTGTCTTCTTGTTTTTATAGAATTGTCTTAATTTGCATAAAGTTAACATATATGACTTTTAGTAGGAAATTAACCCGTGTAAAGCACAGATAGCTGCTGACTGATAATAGGCAGACTGATTTGCTGACCTTTCCCCAAAGGACATCCCAGTACATTCCTCATTTCCAATTTTTTCTTTGATAGTTTCCAGTAATCCAGTAACCTTGACAAATGGTAACTTCCTCTTTGTGGGATTCTCTTTCTAGCTGCTACTTCAAAATCTTTACCTGTGTCGCCATTAGAAGTGCATTTACTAAAAGCAATCCTCAGGCCTGGATCCAGCAGTGATGAGAGGTCAAAAGGGGAGCACAGCTGTAGAGTCCTGCTGGTGATTTACCATCTTGAACAGAAGCTCTGCATGTATCTATGCTTTTTCAGGTCTATGGCAGGACAAAGCCTCCCTTTATTTTCTTCAAAATGAGTAAATAGGGAGTAGAAATTCAGATGTAGTCATTGAAGCTTGCTCAATGCTCAGGAATGGTTTTTAACACTTTGTTACACCTGCTCAACCTACACCAAAGTGCCCACAATAGGCAGTGACCTGCACCCCTGCCCATCCAAGCATCCTTGGGACTCTCAAAGGCACCAGGGTTTACAAAGTCTAAGGGAAACATATGGGAGCAGAGAGGAAATCTGTGTCTCTGTGAATGTGTGTGAACAGCTGATCCTAAGTTGGGCTCAGCTGAGGCGCGGAAATGGCCTTACAACCTTTGAGATTGTAAAGAGGGTATGTATTTACAATGCTGGACACATGGGGGAATAATTCCACCTAAGACGTGCAAATTTCCAGTATCTGTGAGCTTGGTTAAATGCTGTAAAGTGTTACATATTCATGAAAGTTCTAAGAATGCCTATACATGTTCATAACCTGTCCCCAAGAAGGCGGTTCTTATTACAATGAGTTCCGGGAAATCATTTCCATAGTCTCCACCTTCGGCCCCTCCTGGTTGCGCCTGCGCAGTGATCGTGAACCGGGGTGGTCTTCTTTGTACACCATTACCTTTGGCCTGGTGTGCTGAGTTGGCTGGGGCTCAAACTGATTAGTTGGCTAGAACTGACGTATCTCCTGTCCTGTGCCCAAGTTTCTATTATCTAGTTCACCCAAGGATGCACCCAAGGTTTTGTATCTTTGCAAGGCCTGTAAAGTCGTCAGTGAACTTTTGTTTCTCTTACAATAGGTTACACAAAGCTAAGCAAGGCTAGGCAATTGTGATGTGGGTTAAGGGTTAGCTCTCTAAGTGTTAGCTCCTTAGTTCTTTAAGTGTTAGTTCTTTAATTCCCTGTATCACAGCAGTAGACAATATCAGATTGGGCTCCTCTCTGAACCTCCTTCCTTGGAGTCCTGAAGAGTTGTGGGAAAGTATTTCTGCCATCACAAGCAATTGAATTAATAGATCTTTGTCTTCAGATCTTATTTGGCAGGAGACAAACATTGAGATCCTTCCCAACAAAGTCTGTCTCCCCAGCAGAAGTGTTGCCACAACACCAGTTTTAACAACCCAGGGGCTACTAACTCAGGCTGCAGATTGTCTCAGTTCATGAATGGCCCCAGGCTCAGAAAAGCTGAAATGAGGTATAAAGCTATATTCAGTGATCTTTGCCAACTGTGCTCCAGATAGGATAATGCCTAGGATATCCAGCCTAGTATAATGCCTTATCCAGGATACTAATTTCCCAGAGCTAAGACAACCCTGAAAAGAAAGACTGCCACAGAAAAAAATATGAGTTACAACTTATAGTTAAGAGGATCCCTGAAAGAAAACTGATAGGAAAGCTGCAAATGGCTCCTTTGTGGCTCCCCTCCATCAGCTGTTCCCACTGAGCCTGAGCACAGCTGAGAATTCAGCCCAAAGAATAACTCAAATTAATGGCATGTTTGTTTTTTAAACAAAGCAATCTCTGCTCAGGGGAAGAGCAGAGTTGGTCTATGAGTTTCCCTACTGCAGACAGCTTTAGAGGTAAATACTGTGATTATTTTTTTTAGAAAGAATGCAAAATATCAGGATAAAATGGGGGCAGTAAGATGCCAGATATTCTTCACCCACCACAAACAAACTAGATTTTGACTTTTTTAAAAGTTTTACTCTTCTTCATTTGCATAATTGTTATTGATGTACATCTCAAATTGAACAAAAGTAAATAACAGGACTTTATAAGCTCCTTTTTTTTTTTTTTTTTTAAATTAAAGGGACAGAAAGTCGTGGGAAGCATGGAACAAGACTTTTCATTTGGAAGTAATGTGGGAAGTGTGGCAGATGCACTCGACCTCCCCCCCACCCCCACCAAACCAGTAGCAGTTTGGTCCAGACTGCAGAAGAGGTAAGTGCCTGAGCCATAGTCAGGCCAAGAA
>VWYH01002112.1:0-12220 GCA_013399365.1 Pampusana beccarii
AGTTAATTTAGTGACAACCTAAGACCAAAGTCAGCCCCATACCCTTTGCAGACAAACAAGCTACCTGGAAATCCATGTAAATCGGCTGCAGAGCCATTTTTATGTAAGCTCTGTGCACAGGCACATCCAGAGACCTTCCTGCTGCATAAGGAAATCAGACAGGAATGGTTCAAGAGACAGAACAGTGTCAGAGGAGCTCACCCGTCACGTAGTTTTTAGAGACTCAGATATTCCAGTGGGTGCACAAACCAGTTAACCAGTAAAATATTTTACTAAAGCTAGACTTTATTCTCACCATTATCAACAGAAAAAATAAAACCTATTAACTTCATAGTCATGTTTGCGTTAAAACACACAACATAGGCTTTAAAAATATTCTTTCTGTTTGGATGATTAATTCTACATGGAGCTAGAAACAAAAAACATCTGCCACAACGCATCTACCTCACAAGTTAAATCACCCCAAAGCAAGAAAATATTGCACGAACCCTCTGAAGATCGGTGGGTTATTTATGCTGACAAGGATATGAGGCCACATTCCACCTTTATAATAGGTTCTGATGCTGTGTGTTCTCACTGCTCACTGTGTTAGGAAACCAAATTATTTAAAGATTACATTAAAAAGGGTAATAAAGATGTGAAACCCAAACTTTTCTGCTTTTTATGTGCATGCATGAGAATTTTGGGGCAAGTCATAATACCTGCTGCAGCTTTGGGGATTTTATTCCCCGCAGCTGCTGCACAGGGACTGGTGTGGAAGAAGCGGAGTGGGTCGGTCGGGGTTGAGGGGCTGGTGTCCTGGGGGAACACCTGGACTTTTCTACTTCTTTCATACGGGCGCTTGCTGACCCTGGCCCATCCATCTTGCAGCGTAACTCTCTTACAGAATAGGTATGAGGATATTTAGCATGCTTGAAAGGCAAAGTAGGAGCCAAGGGGGAATTCCTCACCGACTGCAACATTGCACAACCAGGTGCTGTTCAACTGCATGCAGAGGAGGAAGACAAAACCAGCAGAGCACTTGGGGTTGTTAAAAATAAATCAGTGACAGCAGGGTCCAGGGCAGGCTGTCTTCAGCCAAGTTTGTGTGTTGGTTATACCTCCTCTAAGCTCTGTTTCCAAAGCACACACACAAATAGAAAAAAAAAACAACACCAAAAACAAAAAAAAACCAAAAAAAAACAAAAAACAAAAGGTTCTGCAACAGGGGCCTGAAAACCTGTTTGTCAACAAATAATGAGCTTAGAGCCTGACTAAGTGTACCTCAGGGGCCCAGCCCAGCTGTTCTTGCTTAGCCAGCACCTCCCAGGAGCTCTGCCCAGGCACTCAGCACAGGAGGCCTTGAGCCCAACAACCATGCTGACATTTTGCAACAACAAAATGTAAACAACTAGGAAGTCAGCTTTATTTAACTTCACTAAGCTATTGCAGAGTGCCTGGTGCAGTTACCGTACCTGCACCAAACCCAAAATTTTACATCTCCTTTAGCCTAGTTAAACTAATCAAGTGGAGTTAAACGCACTCAGTTACCACTGAGCACAGCTGTTTAAAAACCTCTCCAGTAGGCTCTGACCAGTCTTATTAGTAAGACAGTTAAGGACAGAGAAAAACGCTATCACGCTTACTATAACTGAGAGCTGAAGGAAATGGTTGCTGAGATTCAATTACGCGGTGAGACGCAACACGTGAGGTTGCGTTGTGGCTGCCAGCCAGAAGCAAGACCCGGCTGAGGGGGCTGCTGACAGCCGGCCCGGAGAAGCTGTCCTCCCAGCACGAGCAGCGAATAACTGCAAGGCTACACAGATTTCCCTCCATTTAAGGGAAAAGCTAGCCATCCCCAGCTACGTTTTACAATTCGAGTCTTGTTATTAGCCATTTAATTGCAGGTCGCGTTAAAAAATATCCAGTCATTTCCTCGTTTAGTTGTCTACAGTGAGTAGCTCCACCCCACCAGCTCCAGCTGGTTTTCTCGCAGGGTTGCACCCCCACGCAAGCAGCATTTATCGGCTCATAACCCCTGTGTCTGTCAGTCCAGACCTGGACAGTCAACACGTCAGGAGAAAGACAGCATTACGCACCAGGCGCGTCTCCGTGTCTTTGGCAAACTAGCTCTCTATTCCCTCTGCAAGGAGGTTTTGCTACAGGCCTGGGCTACGTTTTGCAGTTTGACTTTCGTTCCCACAGCACTGGGGGTGGCTTTAGGCTGCACAGAGCCTCCCCACCTCTCTTCTGCCATCTTCTTCTCTCCCAGCGACCAGCAGCAATGTTAAAAAGTGCTTTGAACTGTTAAACACCCAGAGCGGTTTGTCAATGCAGGACGGCTCCACAGCACTGAGGTTTTAGGAACCGCATGACCCAAATTTCCTAAAAAGCAGGTTTCTGGAGATACCTGACACTGTGAACAGCAATGCCTTTGTTTCTTCCTATGGCATCCACCCAAAGCTGAGACGCTTTATTCAAGAAACCTTGCGACCCGATAGGTGCAGGGGACTCTCAGGCCCCGGTGCCTGTTTCTGAACCCAGGCGGGGGGTCTGTCCCCGCCGATCGGGTTGCAGACGCCTCCACATCCTGCCCAGGACCAGTGCCATGGGCTGGGCGCCGGGCCACCGGCTCGCTTGTTGTTTTCCTGGCAGTAGGAGCACAATATTAGGACAAACTGTTTCTGTGTCATAGTTACCACGGAATTCTTTTTTTTTTTTTCTTTTTTAATCGAAGTGGTAAAATATTCCTTGTTTCACCCTCAAAATCAGACACAAATTGCGACTGGTGGCGGTGAGCACATACGGCAAGTTTTTCCTTTTTTGGGGAAGAAGAGACCGAAGAGGAAGGGATAAGCTGGAAGGTAGAAAGGGCCATAAAAAGGAACAAATTTCCATGTGCGGTCACAATTTCTGACCGTTTTCTCCCTAAGAAGCATATCTCCAGAGCATTTAGGATTGATATGTGACAGAGTCAGCCGGGGAGGAGGAGGAGAGGGAGATGCCATTTGAGCTGGCATGCCAGAGGATCTTTAAATAGAAAAGCTTTCAGGGAGCTCGGGGCATACACATACTGCATAAAACTTAATTACACCCTTACCCATCAGAAACACCTGCAATTAACAGCTCTCCCCACTTTTTATCTGCAGCAACTGGGGAATAGAAGGAGGAAAGGCACCAAAACCAGCACTGGGCCCCAAATCCTGGCATCCTCTCCGGCTGGTGCTTTGGGGTAGAATGCCAGCTCCCCCCGAGGCTGAGGGTCCCTGAGGAGGCAATACCTGTTAGTCAGCTCCTCTGCTTCCTCCGGGTCCACAGCCTCCTCCTCCTCCTCCTCTTCTTCTTCCTCCTCCTCCTCTTCTTCTTCCTCTTCTTCTTCATCCTCTACGAAGGAGGAGGTCTCAGACGCCCTGTCGCACTCGGCGCCGCGGTACCCCTCCATGCCCTTCCTAGCTCAGGCCCTCGCCGGTGATTTTTACCCCCGACCCTGTCCTCCCCAGGGTTGCCTGAAGCAACTGTCATCCCCAGCAGCTCTCGCTTCTCCTGACTCAGGGCAGGCTTTAAATAGAAGGCAGCAAAGTTACACAGCGCCGGGTGGCGGCCGGTCCCACCCCGGGTCCCAGCACCAACCGGGCACCGGGACACGTGGCAGGACCCGACGGGCATCGCCGCTCCGGCCGCTGCGGGCGAGGGGTTTCACAGCGCAGACGGGGCAGCTGGGCAGCAGCAGGAAGGAGCTGGGGCTGCATCGGACCTCCCCAAGCCACCTCCAGCAAATCTGGGGTGGACGGCACAGATGAGGCAGAGGGAGTTTTCTTGCGGTCCCCAAAACTGGTGCATTTAGCACGTTCAAAAGCAAGTCCCAGCCCTAAGCACAGCAAGGGGACCCAGAGTGCCTCAAATTTGAGCTAGAGAGACAAATAGAGTTACTAGCAAAGAGAAGCTTCATTACCATGTAGAGTCTAGCTTACTCACATTTAGCCTTTATTACTCTGCATTTCACAGAAAGTG
The DNA here is from genome assembly GCA_013399365.1 of Pampusana beccarii. Lineage (NCBI taxonomy): Eukaryota > Metazoa > Chordata > Aves > Columbiformes > Columbidae > Pampusana > Pampusana beccarii. The sequence continues at coordinate 3,991 of VWYH01002112.1, forward strand.
CAGTGCATTTCAGACAAAACAGTAATATTTCTAACCTGTACTAGCCAAAGTAATGACTTTTTAGTAAATTGTTTTTAGATGAGGGGCAGAAGGGCCAAAACTCTGATTGTAAATAAAGAACTTACAAGTTATTTCAGGTATAAAACATTGTATACACAGTATAACCCTAATCCCATTTTTTCTTCCTTTTTTCTTCAAATAAATAGGTGGTTATAAATCAGCAAACTGTTCCTTAAGTACAAAAACACCCAAGCAGGCTTTTCTGAGTACAAGGTCTCTGCAATGCTAAATCAAAATTCTACTGACAGATTCAGCTGAAGTAAAATATTCCCTGAACAATATGTACAGATAAAACTTGTCTGCTCTCTTGACCTACCCACTGAGGTACACAATTTACAAGGTCAGAACACAATTTCATCAAGAAGTGTTCTTGAAAGATATACTAACTTAAACTCCGGATTTTATCATGAACACAGAGACAGTATACACAGAACAATTAAATTTAAGGTAGAGGACTCTGCATTCTTTACGCATGGAACACAAGAGTACTACAATCTAGAAATGCTTATATGCAAAGTATACATATATTGCACAAGTTTTAATTCAGTCTTCAGCAGAGCAAGAGGAAAGCGAGCACTCTTTTACCAAAATCCCTTCAAATTATTTTCAGAACTAGTGCTCTCCCTTCTGTACTTCTCACAACATAATTTTACCTATAAAATGGCCAAAATACCATATTTTTTCATGGTATTCCTACAAGCATCATACTCTAAAATCAATGAGGCAAGGATTTATATCAAAACACACAAGGATTAGAGAAAACAAGACAGAACAAACAGTACAAAATACACATGAGAGAACCCAGAGCAAGCAAAATCCATTAAATCAAGAATGACATTCTCTGATGGACTTAAATTTAACACTAAATATACAGCAACCCAAGTAAAGCATTGGCTCCAAATAAGCATTTGGGACAGTATTCACTAACATTAACTCCAGATTATCTACAAATTTTCTTACATCCTTTCATTGTGGCTGCCCATTTCTCCCAAATAACCATGTCACCCTTCAATTTGAGTCTTAAAATTTGGTTTTATATTGAATTCTTTTTAAGGGATTTCTTAAAAATAACCCCTCGTGCTGTCAGAACACATTAAGGTACAGAGAGTACACTTACACAATCACATTTTAGGGGAAGTGAGAGAGAGCTAGAAAATAAACTTCAAGTCTCACAGTATACAGTCTATGCCAGTTCTGGCACTACCATTAATGCATGGGAAGCTCTCACTAACGTATTGTCCTCCCATACACCTCTGAGCCTGCTAATTAAAAGCCCTGCTAAAAGACTAAAGAGACTTCCTAAAGTTCTAGATGAGACACTTGTAGTTTCTGGTGTCAGGTAAGGTGGGAAATGACAGGCGAACCCAGCGCCCAAATGAGTAGCCAAAACTGGTCCTAAAATAACACAGAGCTGAACTAACGCGTTTTAATTTCAGGGCAGTAAGAAGCCTCAGAGAAGTTAGCATCTTGCACGCAGGCTGAAACCTTGCTCAGCCATGAAAAACACCTTTTACCAAAGGACACTCAGAAAAATTTCCTGATAGGGTATAAGGCAAGGGATAGGTGTGCGAAGTTTTTTGTTTTGAAGTTGAGGAAAAGGGAACACTTCATGCTAACACTTAAGATTTATGATAGCCATCACTGGATTTCTCATTCTGGATACCTGCCCAGAGTAGATGAAAATCCAGGTCATTAAACCTCTGAACAACTTTGGAGTACACAGAACTGAATCCAAAGTTGAAGTTCAGCTCCTACTCATTCTCCCCAACCATTCATTTTGTGGTATTTTAGCGGAAGTTTTCTAATGAAAATTGCAGCCAATCATTTAACAAATATCATTATGTTCACTCACTGTCATTCTAGTTGTCTGGCACTTCCACGGAAAGTGATGCTGCTCTTGTTTGCCTTGACAGGAGAATAATATAATATGACTTCTGGTTAAATTTGTTTTCCAAAACTCTTATTTTTTAATATGCAAGAGCTCTGCCACTTTGCCTGCTCTCACCAAACTACCCACTAGTTTCTTTCACTATAAGCTAAACAGTGTTACACCATCTTCCACCTTAGCTAACACAGTAATTACTGCAGAGTTTTCTGGTGTGAGAGAGGATGCAAGAAACAGGCTAGTCACCAAACAGCTGGGCAAAGCTACCATCCAGAGTTCATATTTTGATTATAAACGTATCTTATCAGAAGTACACAAGCTTGGGAAAAAGAAAGCAAAAAGATTCTTTCGAGGGACACAGGCCAGTGTGGTTACAAATCTTGGCTTATATTAAAAAGATCAGAGTTGGTGGGTCATGTTTTATGGAGCTGCACAGAGGTACCACAATTTCTTTAACTGTCTGTTAGGAAGAATCAGTTTCAAACATAAAGCAGCACTTTGAGGTAGGAGTATGTTGATACTGTAGGTGATGGAATGCAAACTCATAAGAGACAGGTATCCATTAAGTTTTCTGCCTCACATCCAGCTCACTTGAAATACATTTTTGCCAATCTTGAACACGTTTGTTCCTTCTTAGTTATCCTATGTTGTGAAAGATGTTTTTTAAAGAGCAGCCCTCCCCTCTCCCCAAAAGCTGCCTAGAGCTTGTAAAGCATTTTTTAATCCAGACATGCTCCTGTCCTAAAAACTTGTGCCTTCATTTTACATAAAGCAGGTCAAAGTGAATGTTTCACTGAGACCAAGTTTGCCACCTCATAAAGAGGAAGGGCAGTGAGGGGGAACACAGGCACATGGGAGAACATTTCGGTGGATTGCTAGAGTAGAATTAAAGCAGAAAGACTGTTTAGAATTACAGAAGGAAGCCGTTTTAAGAAGCAAGCCAAGATCTACATCATGACAAAGTGCGCAATAAGTAACCTGACAGCAGGAAAATAGTTTATAGCTTCTAGAACTTCTAAATTCTAAAACTCGAATTAAATTAGAACTTTAAAGTTCTAATAAGAAGAGATAATGCTTGTTACTTTACACAGTTTTAAACAGGGTTTTCACAATCCCGTTAGAGATGGCAATAGATGAAACTTTTACCTGTACACAGACACAGCACAGAATAGCCATACAGAAGTTTATGACTTGCAACAAGGACCTTACCTTTACAGGGCATTTTCCTTTCCTACTTAATTACAGGAAATACTTTAAATATGCAGTACAAAATAACATGAACTCAAAAAATAAATTGCATCTTCCATATATAAATTTATTTAATTGTACATCATACAAAATATTTAAAAAAGAAAATACAAATTTGACATCAATGTTAAGTACAGTTTTGACAACAAATTTGTCTTCAGTAACAAACATACGAGAGGCACAAATTGTGCTACAGCAGGTCTAGAAGAGGGTTCACAACTTCTTTTTGGAAAAGCTAAAATTTTGAAGATTACTTATTTAAATTCAATTTACAGTAGCTGACCAGTTTACAAATATTTACACAAAATCAAAACAGAAGCCCAGGGGTCAGGTTGTGGTAGTGTTTGTAGACATCACTACTGTTTCAAATGTGTAAAAGGAAGCACTAAGAAGTATCTTGCTTACTCTGTGAATGTGAAGCATTTGTATGTATCAATTAGTTCTTTTTTATTCCAACTTCTTTGTAGCAGAACTCTTGCTTGAAAATTCCAGTTTAGATTACAGCTCTTGATATCCAGAACACTACCAACCATAATCTATCTTAATTTTCATAAATTGTCGCTTGTTGTTCCATGTAAAAGGGAAATACAACTGGAAAGTGCCAAGTTCAGCAAAACTGCTTACCGCAATTAAGCAAATGTTAAGCACAGGTGGTCTGTTCATCAAGAAGTGGGTACTATGCACAGTGCCTTAAGGGTGCAGTCAGACTTGCACATTGTTTAGCTATGAATATCTTTATTCCATGGCTCAATGTGTCTGAATTAATTATTACACAGATTACAGAAACAAGACATCAGTATATTCCCATACTTTCTTTAAAACGGATGTATTTTTGCAGTTTGCTGCTTGAGTTCCTTCCAGAAGTCAACAAGGTAAGCATTTTCAGAAAACTTATATTTGAACAGCTGTATTAACAAATATTGATAACACATAATCTTTCTTATAAATATTTTCTTAACAAAAGTTTACAGAGAAAAATGTGTCATAAAAACTCACATGGTAACTGCCTCTTGATTTTGTTACTGTTCTTTATTTCAGCAGGATCCAATAAGAAGAAAGTGAAAGAAACTGTTTATCTTTTCTCTATGGTTGTTCTCAAAGGTAATATACAGTTCAGGTTTTTCGTGTCTCGTAGTATCTGCCAAGACTGGGGAAAAACGTACACAGTTTTAAAAGCTAAACAATCCTTCCCATTAATACTTAAATATCACTATAAGCAGTAAGCCACACAGATCTGCAAATACAATGTTGATATTTTTACCCTTGAAAAAAAGGTGTGGGTTGGTTTTTTTATTAATTTTTTTTAGGGAAGAAAAAAATCTAAATGGTACACAAAATTCAATGACCTATTAAGGAAGGTACATCCTTTCAAGAAGAGAGTAGATTTTTGGAGACCGAGATGCTAACATTTTTTAAGCACTAAATTGATATTCTGACTGCAAAATAATTGTCCTGAATTCACACACGTCAAAGTTCCTGATACAAGATGTTATACTCTGACAGTTCCAGAACTTTAGTTTGTCTTTAGAACAGGTTATTTCAATTTTCTTCTGTATTCTAATGTGAATTCCAGGGCACATCTGTCACATCTGTTCGGCCATGAACCTGCAAATAACTGCAGTGACCCTCCTGTCCTTACGCAGAATTCATCTAAAACACAATGTGTAATGAAAACCACAGGAAGAATAATCTCTCAAGGGCAATGAGGCAAACAGATTTCTTAGTCAAGTTATTAATAAGTTCTTGCAGTTTTAAGCAACTGTCATTCTTTACGGTTCCTAATAAAGAGGACATTTTTTCAGGATCACAACATCCTAGTATATAGGTTTCTAGACGGCCAGGATCAAACAACTGCTTTTGCATTTTTCAGAAAACCACGCAGGTTTGAAACCAATTTTTAAACTGAAAACTCTGAAGAGTTCACTTTCATTTCACAGAACAGTGAAAGAGCCCAAACCACTTAATAAACCACCGCTTTAGCAGATTCACAAAATCAAATATTTTATGTCAAAGTATGTGAACAGTTCAGTATTTTGTATGCTAATGCGGTTAAATAGAAGGAAACTGGCATTTCTGAATAGAATATATTATAAAGCAAAAAAGTTACCTCTTTCTGACTAACACCAACACCTTATAGCATGTTTTATTACATATATCTGGTATTGATGTCCTTTTTGCTGGACAAGCCCCTCAAGATATTTAATGGCGTGATTAACTGGAGTAAACGGAAGCCTCCAACGACAGTGTAACAGGGGAGTGTAACTGGTTAGAGCTGGAAGCCAGCTCTGTGCCCTAATCCCTAGCCATAACTACATTATGAATAGTCAGAGGTCTCAGAAAACTAGAATTTGAGCTCTGATTCCAAATGCAATGCCTATGAGCAGACAAGCATAAAAGAGTTGGTAGCAAGGGGTTTAGGAAAAGGATGTTTAACCAAGGCTTAAATATTTGTTTGCTTCAAAGTGGGCTTGCACCCTCCACTGACTGGAACAGTGAAAGCTCTAGTTTGAACCACTCATGTTCTAAAATTATGAGTGTGGTCTCCCCAAAGAACAGTGCCAATTTAATTCAGTTGCCAAAAAACAGCATAAAACCACTGTTGGCAATAAATATAAAAAAGCGATAGTAAGAAGTACAAAACATTGTTATTAATATAGGCAGAAATAATGAATGAAGGTAAAGTTGTAATTCTAAAGCTATCAACTATCATTAGAATTTAACACACACAAGAAAATCTAAGACAAAGGGTTTACTGTTTCAAGTACTCATTTCAACTTAAGCCTGATGCTTAATGGCAGACATTAATAAATACGCTTATTAAATAATTTTCCTCAATTAAAAAAAAATACGTCTATTATTTATATAGTACAGAGGTAAAAATATTCACAAGACAAACATCAGAAGCCATCAGGTTTCATGACTAGCATTTGTATAACTATCTTGAAAGCCAAAGCAACCAGGACGATTAAATGAGATGTACTTCTTACCTTCAAAAATTCACTTCTGATAATATCAAACTTCTGTTTTTCATGTACAGCTCTAGCAGTGTTTGTCCCATCAAAGGGCTCTGCAAGATCAAACACAAACATTAAGTGTTAAAAAACCCCCTAGCGCTAGGTGAGCAAGTCATCAGACAAACCCGAAGAGTCAACAGATCACTGCTGCCCAAAACTGTTCTGAGTGGCTGATCCCACTTTGCTTCTCAATCTTTATTTCTGTATAATATTCATCCAAAAAAAAAAAACCCCAAACCATGAATGCTCTAATGGTATGTAATCCATAATAAAGTCAGGTTATTATATCGATAGAAGCACACTATGATTGTGCTGACTTTATGCACCAGTAATTATTTGTCACTGCCAAATAGTCTGTGATGATGTATCGTAATATGACTTCGCACATTAAAATGTTTTGAAATTTACTACACTTGTGCCTCTTGGAACTGTTCACTTTAGATTCATCCCATTCAACAACTTATCAGTGAAACACAAGGAGTAAAATATTTACTATAACTTTTAATATAAGATGTAAAAACTGCTGTAAAAATGTATTTTATCAGTTAATACCTATTCAACAATATCTATTAATAAGTTAACAAGTTGGGTCTTCCACCTTCTAACAGACTACAAATTTATGTGATGTTTTCCCTTTCTTTGTTTATAACATAATTAATATTTTGTTTTAGTTGAAGGATTTTAAAAGTACTACTTGCCACTGATAGGATTGATAACATTAAAGCAATAGATACTAAAAAACAGGATGCAGAGACTATGTATTAAAATGTGCTACAGAACAGATTTTACAGTATTTTTTTGCCTTACTAGAAAACTCCTGGAGTAACATGGTATATTTTACACTTGCAGAATGTAAGGAAGTCCTTAAAGACCACGGAGCCATAGAAGTATTTACTGCATCATGGAGCTTTTTTGTTTAGTTGGTTATGTATTATTTTCATTCAGATAGGGACATACAGTAAAATAAAGCATGAAACAGGCATCAAATGCGCTTAAGCAATTATGGAGACTGAATTCAAATTTGGAACATGGTCCATGGCATTGGGTTTTTGTTTCTGCAAGCTATTTAACTGCACAAAGAAATTGTTTCATGCAATAAATGTTCCATTTGGCAGGTTTATAAAAGCCTTCTCTTCAGACCACCTGTAAAGGTTCTGGTGGACAGTTACAGGCAGATTTATTTTACTTTAGAATGCATCATGCATTTAGATTGAAACAAAAACCTGGCAATCAAAAAACAGAGGAAGATGTACCCTGTAAGTCAATCACATAATTTGACACGGGGACCTACTGCCATAAGAATTCCATGTCCCCTACCATGTGAAGCAGTACAGCATTTCCTTTTTGTGTCAAAAAGGTGATGTTAACTGCTTCCTTAATGCTATGATCTTCATGTATTTTATATTGAATCAAGACATATATATTTTCTAAAGCAACAAGAGAAAAGCTGTACAATCTTGAGAAAGTGTCGGTGGGAAAAAAAGGTACTCTAGTCACAGAAGCTGACTCACATCTTCTTTTTTTCTTCCTGCATATTTATTCACTGCCAATAGACGAACTCTTTCCTTGGAGTGCAGCAAGAATAATTTTGCAATCAGCTACTATTTACATCACTACATTTTCTAACCATCAAGACAATGAGAGTCCACCATAAGTTATTCGGTTAACAAACAAAGATGAGACTATTAAAAGACGAAAAGTAATACAACTTCAACACTGATGTTTGAGGGAAAGGTTAAAGGGAATTGTCTTTCAAAATGAAAATACAAGAAAACACAAAACCTCAGAGCTGCCGCAAACCAAGCCTTAATGAATTAGTTTTAGAATAATACTTAACATGTAGATCTGAAAGATTTAAAAGTACAAGCATGAATCAGGTACAGCTTAGACCACTTCTGATCTAGTTTCCCTAAAGGACTATGAATTTGTCTCACAAAACTATTGTGTTTCTAGCTTTTGCAAACCGTGTCTTTTTCAACATGATATTACTTGATATAGACAAGATTTAAACTGAAACCAGAAT